>CAUYPK010006152.1:0-30579 GCA_963574355.1 Loris lydekkerianus | reverse complement strand
CCCCCCCGGCCCGCCCCGTCCCGTCCCCCCCCGGCCCCCCCCCCCCCCCCCCGCCCCCGCCCCCCCCCTCCCCTCTCTCTCTCTCTCTCTCTCTCTCTCTCTCTCTCTCTCTCTCTGAGGCAAGTTCTTGCTCTGTTGTGGTGGGTGGAGGGCAGTGGCATAATCTTATCTCACAGCAACCTCAAATTCCTGGGCTCAGGTGATCCTCCAGTCTCAGCCTCCTCAGTAGCTGGGACTACAGGTGCACACTACCATGCCTAGATGTATTTAAATTTTTTTTTTTTCTTTTTTAGAAATGGTTGCCCAAGCTGGTCTTGAACTCCTGGGCTCCAGCGATTTTCAGACTCCCAAAGTGCTAGGATTGTAAGTGTGAGCCACTGTACCTCATCTCTATGTTAAACTTTTTGAAGAATCTCTGCACTGTTTTTCACAGCACCTGCACTATTTTACATTACCACCGGCAATGGATGAGGTTTTCAATTTCTCCACATTTTTGCTAATACTTAATTTTTTTTGTTAATTGATAATAGAAATCCTAGTGAGTGTGAAATGGCATCTCATTGCAGCTATGATTTTCATTTCCCCAATGACTAGTGATGTTAAGCATCTTTCATGTGTGTTTACTGGCCATTCATATATCTTAATTGGGGAAGTTTCCATTTAAATTCACTGCCCATTTTTATTTTTTTTTTTTTTGTTTGTTTTATTAGTTTGATTTCTGAGACAGTCTCACCTTATAACCCTTGGTGGAGTGCTATGGCACCATAGCTCACAGCAACTTCAAACTCTTGGGCTCAAGTGATACTCTTGCCTCAGCCTCCCAAAGAGCTGGGACTACAGTCACCTGCCATAATGCCTGCCTATTTTTTAGAGATGATGGTCTCACTTTTGTTCAGGCTGGTCTCAAACTTGTAAGCTCAAGTGATCCTCCCATCTTGGTCTCTCAGAGTGCTGAGATTACAGGCATGAGCCACTGTGCCCGGCCTTCATTGTCCATTTTTAAATTGTTTTTCTGTTCTTTTAGTAGTGAGTTGTAGAAATTCTTTATACATTCTGTATAATCAATTATCAAAAATATGATTTACAAATATTTCTTTTTATTTTGTAGCTTGTCTTTCCACTCTTTTGATAGTTCCCTTAGATGCACAAACATTTTTAATTTTGAGGAAAAATATTATCTACTTTTTCTTTTGTTGTTTGTGCTTTTGATGTCATATCCAAGAAATCATAGCCAAATCCAATGTCATGAAACTTTCCCTCTGTGTGTTTTTCTAAGAGTTTGATGATTTTCACACTTATGCTTAGGTCTTTGACTTATTTTTGAGTTATTTTTTGCATGGTGCAAGATAAAGATATGACTTCATTCTTTTGGATGTAGATACTCAGTTTTAACATTTGTTGAATAGACAGTCTTTTCTCTATTGGATGTTCTTGGCACTCCTGTAGAAAACAAATATCATTTTGCTATGTATGCAAGAGTTAATATCTGGGCTCTCTATTTTATTCCATTGGCCTATGAGTCTATTCTATATTACACTGTTTTGAATATAAGCTTTGAAATAAGTTGGAAATCAGGAAGTCTGAGTCCTCCAACATTGTTCTTTTTCAAGATTGTTTTTACTGTTGAGAGTCCCTTGAGGGTCCATTTGAATTTTAGGATAGGGTTTTTCATTTCTGCAAAAAAATTTCATTGGGATTTTGGCAGGGAATGCATTGAATCTATAGATTACTTGGGGTAAATTTGTCTTAACAATGAACATACATTGTCTTTCCATTTATACTGCGTTTTCTTTCATTTTTTTTTTTTCAGTAATGTTTCTTGGTTTTTAATGAATAAGTGTTTTGTCTCAGTGGCTAATTTTATTTACTAAAAAATTTTATTCTTTGGATGCTATTATAAATAGAATTTCTTTCACTCCACATCCGTCACATATGAAAACTAGTACAACTACAGTGGAAAGTAGTTTGGAAATTCCTTAAGGAATCATAAAGGCACCTGTGCTTAAATGTTTATGGCAGCACAATTCACAATTGCAAAGTCAGGGAAACAATCCAAGGATACATGAATGGATTAATAATTTGTGGTATATGTATACTTTGGAATATTTCTCAGTCATGAATAAAAATGGAGATCTTCTATCTTTTTTAATTAAAAAAAATTTTTTTTCTTTTCTTTTTTTTTTTTTTTTTTTGAGACAGAGTCTCACTTTTTCACCATTGGTAGAGTGCCATGTCGTAACAACTCACAGCAACTTCAATCTCTTGGGCTTAAGCTATACTTTAGCCTCAGCCTCTCAAGTAGCAGGGACTACAGGTGCCTGCCACAACACCCAGCTATTTTTTTGTTTTAGTTGTTATTGTTATTTAGCAGGCCTGGGCCAAGTTCAAACTTGCCAGCCCCAGTGTATATGGCCAGCACCCTAACCACTGAGCTACAGGCACTGAGCCTATAAATAGAATTTTAAAAATTCCTTCGCTTAGTGTTTATTTGAAGAGCAACTGATTTTTTGCATGTAGATTTTATATCCTGTAACATGCTGAGTTTGCTTATTAGCTTGAACAGGTATGTGTGTGTGTGTTTGTATATAATCTTTAGGGTCTTCTGAATATAAGATCACGCCATCTGTGAACAGAGATAATTTTACTTCTTTCTTTCCTGTTTGGATGCTTTTTATTCTTTATCTTGACTAATTGCTCTGACTAGAACTCCAAATACTATGTTGAATGGAAGTGATGAAAGTGGATATTCTTCTTGTGCTCCTGATCTTAACGGAAAAGCTTTCAATCTTTTACCTTAATTATGATTATTCACTGTGTTTTTCATACATGACCTTTGTCATATTAAGAAAGTTTTATTTTACTTTGTTGAATGTTTTTATCAAAAAAGGTATTAAATCTTGTCAAATGTTTTTTCTACATTAATTAGCATGATCACATATTTTTCTTCTTCATTCTATTCATATGGTATATCATTTTGATTGATTTTCATATGTTGAACTGTGTTTATAATCTGGGGATTTTTTGATTAGTGATTCATCTCTCCTTAGTAATTATAGGTCTATTCAGATTTTCTATTTCTTCATGAGTCAATCTTTATAGATTGTGTGTTTCTAGAAATATTTTTTTCATTTGAACTAGGCTATTCAATTTGTTGGCATATAAATATGTTCATAATATTCTTTTATAGTTTTTTATTTCTGTAAAATTGACAATAATATCCCCTCTTTTAATTTTGATTTTAGTAATTTGAATCTCTCTCTCTGCCTAGTCCATCTAGCTAAGGTTTTATAAAATTGATTTTCTTTAAATAACCACATTTGGTTTCACCAATTTTCCCTGTGTCTTTCTATTCTGTGTTTTGTTTATCTCCACTATAAACTTTGGTTTTACCTTCCTTCTGCTACATCTAGGCTTACTTTGGTCTTCTTTTTCTAGTGCCTTAAAGTATAAAGTATAAAGTCCCATGTGTCTTGGTATTTCGTGCTTTCATTACTATTTTTCATAGTATATATACTATATGTACTATTAATATAATATATGTACTATATAGCATATATTATAATATACTACGTATTATATATTATATACTATATATTATATAATACTAGAATATATATAGTACTATATACTATACATAGTATATATTATATATTGTAGTATTATAATATATAGCATATATATTCTAGTATACTATATATAGTATATATAGTATATATAGTATATATATATACTATAAAAAATAGTAATGAAAGCACAAAATACCAAGACACATGGGATTCACCTGAAACAGTGCTGAGAAAGAAATTTAAAGTGGTAATTTTTTACATTAAAAAAAGAAAAAAGTATCAAATAGTATATACTACTATATAGTATATATATATATATATATAATATATATACTATATATGTATATATACTATATACTATATACTATATACTATATACTATATATAATATATAATATATAATATATAATATATAATATATAATATATAATATATAATATATAATATATAATATATAATATATAATATATAATATATAATATATAGTATATTATATAGTATTATATATAATATATATATTAATATATAGTATAATATATACATAGTAAATATATACTATGTTTTATGTTAGAAAATATCTTTAAAAATAGTAATGAAAGCACTATATTGCACATAATATATATGTATATAGTATTATATATACTATATATAATATGTACTATATGCTATAATATATAGTATTATATATTATATAATAATATATAGTATTATATATTATATAATAATATATAGTATTATATATTATATAATAATATATAGTATAATATATACTATAGTAAATATATGCTATATTTTATGTTAGAAAAATTCTTAAAATATAGTAATGAAAGCACAAAATATCAAGACACATGGGATTTGAATGTATCTGAATTTGCCTATTTGTCCTTTGTTAGTGATTTCTCGCTTTATTCTGTTGTGATTACACAAATTACTTTGTATGATTTCAATCTTGCAAAGTTTATTAAGACTTGTTTTATGGCCTAACATATAGTTTATCCCGGAGAATATTCCATGTGAACTTGAGAGGAATGTATATTCTGTTTTTGCTGGGTATAGAGTTCTATATACATCTGTTACTTTCAATTAGTCTACAATATTACTTGAGTCTTAGTGCCTTATTGATTTTCTGTCTGTTCTATTAATTATTAAAGGTGGAATATTGAAATCTCCAACTATTATTATGAAAATTTCTATTTATCTTTTTAATTTTGTCAAT
This sequence comes from Loris lydekkerianus, assembly GCA_963574355.1. Taxonomy (NCBI): domain Eukaryota; kingdom Metazoa; phylum Chordata; class Mammalia; order Primates; family Lorisidae; genus Loris; species Loris lydekkerianus. The sequence continues at coordinate 25,797 of CAUYPK010006152.1, read as the reverse complement.
ATTTATTTAGTAGTTGTAATGTTTTATGTGTATATGTTTATATCTTCTTGGTAAATGTATTGTTTTAACAGCATATAATATTCTTTGTTGTCTCTTATAAAAGTTTTTCACTTGAGGTACAATTGGTCTTACATTACTATAACCATCCCAACTCTCTTTTTGGTTATTAGTTGCACAGAATATCTCCTTTCATACTTTACTTTCAATCTGTGTGATTTTATATCTTATGTGACCCTCCTGTAGATAGCATATAATTAGATTGTGCTTTTAAATCCATTACATGAAGACAGATTTTTGTCTCCCACCCTAAAACTACTGAATAAAACCTGCATTTTAACAAGATTCTTGAAAAGGTTTGTATGGGCACAAATATTGAGAAGTGTGACTCTAAGTATCTAAGATAAAACTTTGACAAACAAAAGGCACTACTTATTTAGAGGAAGTTTTACCTGCTTAAATCCAAGATCATAAAAGTAAAGTTCAAAATATAGCCTAATAATGATAACATATTGTTCTTTTTTTTTTTTTTTTTGAGACAGTCTCACTTTGTCGCCCCTGGTAGTGTGCTGTGGCTCACATCATAGCTCACAGCAACCTCAAACTTTTGGGTTCAAGTGAGCCTCTTGTCTCAGCCTCCCAAGTAGCTGGGACCACAGGTGCCCACCATAATGCCCAGGTATTTTTAGAGATGAGGTCTTGCTCTTGCTTAGGCTGGTCTTGAACTCGTGAGCTCGGGCATTTCACCCACCTCAGCCTCCCAGAGTGCTGGGATTACAGGCGTGAGCCACCACACTTGGAAACTTATTGGTCTTATTTACTGTTTATAGCATGGTTTTAAAGTATGGTCAAAGGCACTCTGGGATCAGAATTATCTGGAATACATGTTAAAATATATCAGACTCCTAGATCTTCCCCTGTATATGTCAAATTAGAAGCTAAAGAAATGTACTGAAAAATTCAAATTTTTAATAAGCTCATCCAAGATTTTTAAAAACTTTTCTCATTAGGTAGTTGTGTATTTTGCCAGTTACTCTTCTAAGCATTAAGCAGCCTAGACATTTATATTGTCATAAAGCTTGTACTTCATCATAGGGAGAGTCACAATTGCAAATGTATACATAAAGAAGAAAAATAAGATGGGGTAAGTTTTGGGCATGTAAGTAAAATAAGATAATTTCATAAACAGTAATATGGAATTTATGCTGTTTGGTTAGAGGAAGCCCCTTTAGAAGATACTCTTTAAGGTAAAATCTGACTAGGAAAAGGAGGTTGTAGTATAAAGATGAAGAAGAGTATCTGAGAGAGGTAGTATGATTTATATGTTAGAAATGCATTGAGGCAAAGTGACACAGAGGTGAGCAAATTGGGGGACAGTGAGGAGGTCACCACTATACAGGATGCTATAAGTTGGCCATGACTGTTGCCCTCATGTTCCTCTGTTGTACTTGATGTTTCAAAAGGAAAATAAATTTTGATTTCAAACATTTTCACTTTGAGGTCTTGTGAGATAATCAGGGAATAATAGTCAGCACTAAGAAGATCATGTTAGAATTGACCTCTGAATATCTCAGTTGGCCTGAGGCAAAGTCTGTCAGTCAGCCCCTTCTTAATTACTTACAACTGTGTAAAAGCTATCATGGCAAGCAGCACCACAGAACATACAAAGGAATATAAAAAGAGAAAGAAATATTTTGTGTATAGGGACTCTTGCTTTAAAAAATATTTCTGGGTTCATGTACTAAAATGGAAATCATTGGGTAAAATACCTATGTGAGAAGAAAGCTTCTGAGTTGTACTTCATCTTCAAGCATGCTTGGTAAGAATAATCTGATGGATAGTTAAAATAGATTGGTTGGATGGAAAGCATGGGATCTTTGATTAGACAAAGGCAGATAGGAATTTTACAGATACTCTAAAATGATCGAACTGATAGTAGGATGATCACTGTTACTATGAAAAAATTCCACAAACACAATTTTTTAAAAAATTTCTATCTTTACAACAACTGTTTTTTTCTAAGATGAAGTGTTTTATATTTTTCATAAGCTTCAATTGTTTTCATATTCTTTAATATTTTTTATTTGACTTAGTGTAATTCCTCAGATGCTAGTTTAGGCGGGCCTTGTCCAATCACATGAAAGCCTCAACAGAAAAGCCTGAAGTCTTTTAAAGAGGAAGAGATATTGCTTTCAGATTTAAGACAGCAATTTCTTGTCAGAATTTCCAGGCATCTAACCTGGTTTATGGATTTTTGACTTCCATCCACCTCAATTATGTAAGTGAGTTCTTTAATACTTCCCCCCTCCTCCACAGATTCTGTTTTTCTAGAGAAAAGTAATATTCCTGGCATAACAGGAAGTTATGTGGTGAATAGTACAAAAAGTGACTTTTCTAGCATCTGTGAAGACATGACAAGAACATTATGAACTAAAACGGTTTCACCCACAGTTACGGATGGCCCTGAGGTTAGTCCCTGAGGATGGGTAAGGTTCCCATGAGTGGAGATGTGTGGAGGAGGAACAAAGGCATAGTTTCAAGAATGCAAAGTGAATGATCTCACAGCAGAGGAATGAGATCAGTCTGCTTAGAATAGACTGTTCATGCAGAAATGGAGAGACAGATAAGGTAGATAAGATTGGAGAAGTCAATCGAGCAATTATTTAGGGCAACTATTATAATTTTCTAAGAATGAGAGAGACAGAATCATTGATATTTGGCAAAATTAGCTTGATGTTGTGAATATACTTATTGAAAGGACTTGGGAAAGAATAAAATTTAGGTTGACCTTAGGGTCTAGTTCAAACAGAACTAGTAAGACAGACATATTTGAGAGGCTTGAGAGGTTGACAGGATGTAGATTCAGAGGACAAGGAAGAAGAAATGAAAAATAGAAGTTCAATGATTAAACTTTAGAAACTGGGAAGAAAAAAATAGCAAAGATAGAGATGGGGATGTCGGGAAAGGAAATTGGTTTTAGGGAAAAGGTACTGATTTGGCTTGATGGTAGTGTCCAAGTAAAAATATTTGGCATACAAATAGAAAAGGGAAACTGATTAAGAAAGTTGCCAACCTGGAGATATGTTTGCAATGATCATTTGCGCAGAAGGAATAATTAAATTTGCTTTAATAATGTAATGGTGTTATAGAAAAGCATAGGGGAAATGTGGCTTTTATATAGTGGCTAGGCGTGTTTCTTCTAGAGTCTAATAAAACTTTCTACCACAGTGTAGCTATTCTTGGCACTATTTAATATTATAGCCATTAGGTCTATGTGGCTATCAAGCGCTTGCAATGAGCTTAGTGAGGGAGCTGAATTTCTAGTTTTTTAAAATTTTCATTAATTATTTTTCTCAGCTTTATTGAGGGGTGATTGACAAATACATTTTTATGTATTTAAAGTATACAACATGACGAATTGCTAGACATATGCATTCTGAAACTATTACCATAATTAAGTTAGCACATCCATCACTTCACATAGTTCCCTTTCACTTCACATAGTTCCCTTTGTGTGTGGGTATGAGGTGAGAACACTTAAAATCTACTACCATCACAATAAAAGTGTGCAGTTATTATTTTATATTGGAAGTTTATTTTATGGTAGTTCATGTTATGATCTGATATTCAGCAAAATATAAATTTCATCACACAACCTTTGGTATTGATATGTATGTATGTGTGTATATATATGTGTATACATATGCATGTGTACATACCTATCTATGTATTCAAAGCATCTCTAATATTATGGGAGCATAAAGGAGCAAAAAGGTTTTTAAAAAATGCCTTTGTGAGAAAGTTTCCTTCAGTGACATCACAGCCGTGCTACTGCTTTTCAGCCCATAACATCAACCAAATTCTCGGTAGACTTTGCTTACCACATTTCCTCTGAATTCTAACCCGTGTCTCTCTAAACTCTATGGGAATAGAATGGTCAGTTTACTGTGGTTCAAGTCTAAATAAACTCTTCAATGAATCTCTTTAAAGAAACCCATTAAAACTCCTCCCATCCATTCTGGAAGTGTTCTGCCAAGACTAACTCAAAGCCACAAAGGATTTAGGGTTGGTTCCAAATTGGAACCTGTAAGAACCGTGTGAGCCTTTAACAGAGCAAAAATCCATCTTTAACAGAAATTCAGAGGACTAAACCATGAAACTTTTCAAGGGAATTCCCCAAGGGATAGTTTTTTATTTGAAGTGAAATGAAAAAATCATAGTGATCTCTGCAGAGGGACTGAGTCCAGGATAGAGTGAAAATCCAACTCTAAAATGAAGTCATTTTGTTGTCTGAGCCTGGCTACATGATTCCTCATGTTTACTTTTTCCTAATAAAGTAAGCAGTTATGATGGTGACTCATCATTTGTCCATTAGCTATCTGTTTACATTAGGAAAAACTTACTGCTTTACTCTTAAAGCCAGCAAAGATAATAATAGCTCCCACTATGAGAATTTATTCTGAGCTAGACATTGTAAAAAAACTGTTATGGAAGACTCACACAATATTAGATGATATTATTATGCAAGTGATCTCATTAATCATTGATGTATTAGCCTCATTTTTTACAAGAAGCAATTGAGACTTACTTAGAAGATGGAAGTAATGTTGCCTAGTTAACACAACTTTTTTTTTTTTTTTATTTTGAGACAGAATGTCACTCTGTTACCCTGGGTAGAGTGCCATGGCATCACAGCTCACAGCAACCTCAAACTCTTGGGCACAAGCTATCCTTTTGCCTCAGTCTCCCTAGTTGCTGGGACTGTAGGCACCCACCATGATGCCTGGCTAGTTTTCCTATTTTCAGTAGGAATGGGGTCTTGCTCTTGCTCAGGCTGGTCTCAAACTACTGAGCTGAAGCAATCCACTCTCCCCAAACTCTGCGCCCAGACTGGTTGACACAAGTATTAAAGTGGCAAAGCTGAAATTCTCTATTTTAAAATCTATGCTGTTGACAACTATGCTATACTACCTTTCTACACATTTGAAAACTCACCACTAGCTGAAAAATTTACATGTTCTGGTGCACACTCACTCATTCCTTCCTTTCAGAGACAGAAGAAACACCCACCCTTTCTGCTGCTTTGAGGCTCCTTCCTTTCAGAGACAGAAGAAACACCCACCCTTCCTGCTTCATTGAGTCTGTGAGCAAGAACTCATGGTGGGAGACTGAGGTGGAACCTCATGTGTAAATTGGAACAATGTTTTGTGCCATCTCCCTCATATGCACATTGTGAATGTGTAATGAAATGATGGGCGTGAACAAGCTCTGGAAAACCATACAGCAATTTCTTTACCAATGTAATGCATCAATGAGTTTCCTTGCTCCTAGCCTTTAAAAAATAATGCCTGCTATTTATTAGGTACTGGTCTAAGTGTATTTCATACAATTGCTTATTCAATCACCACCATAATTCTATGAAGTGGCAGTGTAAACCCTTCTTAAAGATGAAGACATAGGATTAAAATATTTAACATGTTCTAATTTAGATGGTCAGTAAATGAGCAAGTTGGATTTTTTTATCCCTTTATGTTGGAATCTGAAGAGGAAGTATTAATTATTGGTAGATAAATAGATATCAGACAGACCATTATTTAGATATTTCTCTAAATAAATATTGATATATATAAATGTGCATATATGAAGTATCTACATGTATATGAAATTAATATTATCCGCTGAAGGTTTAGATAGAAGCTGCTACTAGGAAATAGTTTAAGATCCAAAAGCTGCTGCCTGCTAGTGTAGCATAGCTCGAGTGAGTCCTTAGGGGCAGGTAAGGTAGGTCAATGGTTTTTTTTTTTTTTTTTTTTGTATTTATTAAATTGTGGTTCTTGAAGCATCTTTCTTGGATGCATGATAAAAATTCAAATTCTTGAGCCCTTCCTTAGACTTTTGAATCAGAATCTATGAAAAGTATGCTTATGAATATGCATTTTAAACAAGATCTGTAAGTGATTTTACTCCAATTGGAGTTTGAGATTAATTCTATAATTTAATAGGCCCTCTCCTCTATCTCTGCTTTTATATGCAGATTTTTTTGTTATTGTTCAAGTTGCTTTTCTAAATAGAGGAAAAAATAACTTCTCAGGGACAATGTTGTTTTGATTTCATAAAATAAATTATGAAGTATTACATTATTGTAGCTATGGTGTGTAAAATCTCCCAGCCAGCCAGGAATTTAGAAATGTACTTTGTCTACTCAGAGGGCATCAATTCTATTCTTAGTAAAAACGTAAGTTAAAAGAAGGCATAATTGATCACAGAATTAATTTCCTCCAGGCAAGGTATACTAGCCAGTTGCTTGTGGGCTTAATAGCTTCTCCTGTACATAAATTACAAGTTGAACCACCGGATATAATGAACAATTAGGCAAGTTACTAGAAACAAAGCCTTTCCCACTTGAGTTTTATAAAGATTTCTGAAATCATTTTTAATCTACAAGAGGGAAAATTATACTTCCCCTTGGATGACTTGCAGTGTTTTATTTATATCAAAAACAGATTATAGAGATTTCTGTAGACCACAAATCCAACTTAATGGAATTTGATTATTACCAAGTTTTTTCAAAAGAATATGGACGTGGTTCATTTCAAAATTATCTTAGTGAAGTTGTGTGCTCCTTCTACTGAAGTCTTCCTTAAAAAAGAAAGGTGCATTTTGTCTTGAGAATATATCTAAATATTGACAAAAGTATTAGAATAATAATATACAATGGAACTACCACAGTTGATCTCTACCCTACATTGACCACTCCCTTAAGATGACCTAATTTTTATCAGCCAGACATGCGCCACATGTACGTGTCAGTATAGTCTGCTTCCTTATGTTGACCACCTTGGTGTGTTGACTAGTTTGTTATGGTTCCTTGGGTGGTCAACTTACAGGGGTTGTACTAAATTTACTAATAGTTTTCTAAAAGTATTTTCCAAATAGTTTATAAGATTAGAGGGTGTTTTAAAATGACCCCAGGATTTGTATTAACTGGGTATGGTAAGACACACAAATGACTGTCACAAAGAAAGAAGTTTATACTCACAGTTGTCCCTAGAAGCAGGAGGCTCATGCAGGACCACATGGGGAAGCACTGGGCTCAATCAGGAGGCAGAGGAAACAGAGAAAACATGGGCAAGAGCCTTGCTTGTGGTTTTCTTAGGAAGGCAAGGCAAGGTCAGCAAGATTTACAAGTGGCTGATGTGAATATGTTCATGGGCTCTGGAGTGCCAGGGCTGCCTAGGGCAGTGGTGATAATGGAGGTGGTTGACGATATGGACCCCAGATTAGCATGCCTTGTACATAAAAGGGGTGTTCCGGTGGGGTAGGTTGCCTTCTGTCTCTCGGAATTAGCTAAACTTGGGAGAGGCAATCTCTCCAAGGTCAGCAAGGCTCCATGGTATCAAAGCAGCAGAAAACACTGAAAATGGAAAAACAGGATTTACAGCAGGTCATTCTCATGCTGTCACTATAAAACAGGACAAATGATCCCTGATTACAAATGCCCGTAATCCTAATACTCTGGAGGCTGAGGCAGCAGGATCACTTGAGTTTAGGAGTTCCAGTCCAGCTTGAGCAAGAGTAAGACCCTGTCTCTAAAAATAGAAAAATTGGTCAGGGGTTGTGGAGGATCGCTTCAGCCTTCGAGTCGAGGTTACTGTGAGGTAGGCCAATGCCATGGCACTCTAGCCTGAGTAACAGAGGGAGAGCTGGTCTTACCCACACACACACAGGCACAAACACAAAATAAAACAAAACAAAAACAGAACAAAACAGGACAAATGCTTGAATTCATACAGAAGTTTTAACTGTTTCACCTGGGTTTAACATGTGTGCTAGCTGTATTCTAATGTACTGTGTTAATTTTCTCTCTAGGAGTTAGAGGGAACTCTTTTAAATAATAGCTTTAGATTTTTAACAGACTAAGAATTATGGTGGCATTTTTAATTTAGAGCAAGGAAAAATTAAACTTGATAGTACCATTTGACATCCAGGTCCATCAGTTCTGCAATGCTGCGTGCGGTTTTCTTTCTCGGAGCACTAAGTGCTTGAGTATCGTGAGTTAGGGATGGCAGAGCTGAGAAACCTGTAAATCTGAAGAACAGCTACACCTCAACGGCTGCCTTCAAGGCAGGGGGTCGGGGGTTAGGGAAGATTTCATTGGTCTCTGGACATGCTGTCCAAAGAATCTCTGAGAAGAGTAGAGCTGAGTAGAGCTCCCACTGGAGGGTGGAAGTTGTCAGAATGTAGACAAAAGAGAGTGGGGAGGAAGGGGTCAGAGAAAGGGAAAACCTCAGGGGAGGCTCTTTCGCCCCTGCACTACACCATGTTCCATGTGGCCTATCTGGTCAGAATAGATGGTTGCCTTGTTATCTTCCCCAAGTTCCTAGGGAAGATCTTATGTTCCTTGGAAGTCTGGTTCCTAGAGCCGCAGAGACTTTCGTAGGTAACTGAAAGGCTCCACCATGAAGACATTGGCATGAACTGGGTTAGCATTGGTACTCTAAACCCAGTAGCCTATCTGGTTGACCCCTTAACTTTTTGTTTTAAATAACAACAACAACCCCACTTGAGTATTTCTGAAGGGTATATTAGAACTCTTTAGATTAAAAATAACAGAACTCACACTGCCTGTTGGCTTAAGCAAAACACAAAGTCTAGGGGTCTGCAGACTTCAGGTCCAGTCCAGCCTTGGGGACTAGTGTTGTGGCTCTAGGCCTCACCCTACTGGTGATGTGAGGTGGGTGAAGTCAAAGCATTCCTGTTGGAAACGCCAAGGCACTCACTGGATTGAGATGGCTTCCCCTGTAGGTGCTCATGGAGGGACAGAATGACAGAATTCTGAAAGCTGGCTGGACAGGTAAAATGCTTAGTAGACCTAGGATCCCAGAAGTCAAGGAGGAAGTCCTAACTTCCCCCTTTTGGTTGTCTAATAAATATTTCTTTTTGCAAACAAGTTTGTGTTATTCACTGAGGATGCAGTACTGAGTAAATCAAGGAGAATCTTTGTCCTCAAGTTGCTCCAAGGCCAGTAAAGACCAGGTTAGATGTGAAAATAAGAGAAGATACTCCCCTTACTGATAGCAAAAAGCCCAAAATGGAATTAGGAAAACACAGTGGCTGGATGATCTTCAACAGGAAGCATTTGCTGAGCCTGGCAATGACAATGTGGAGCAGGATTAGGTCTCTTGGATGAGTCTGCAGTCATAGCGAAAATTTCTATCTCTGGAAATGACCTTGACCTTTCCATTGTCAAAACACCCTGTATCCACCAGCCTGATTCAAGTCCCTGGATTTTGTTAAGAAAGATTGGTTAGTTAGATTTTTGTTTTATTTACTATGAAAATGTTCTGCTATCAGCTGATTTTTTAAAAGGAAGCTCATTCATATGAACCAGTGCCTTTAAGTCACTGTTCTAAATCAATCAGTATTACTAGAGACTCATAGGAATCTTAGGGGCAGATAGGGGACTGGGTTGGATGAAAGAGATTCAGGATCCAAAGGCTGGCACGTTTTGGAAACATTCTCTAAGAGATGTGGTGTCTACTCATGTGGTCACAAGATGCATCCATATCATATGATGTGTATCTGTAATTAGACTTTTCACAAAAATCTTAGGAAAGCTTAAAGTTATTTTTAAAAGTTTCCAAGTCATGGAATTGTGATAGTTGCATCATATCACTCTGCTTTTGTTTGCTCGTAAGCAGAATGAGAGAGTTTGCCTCGACATCACTGGAATATTAAAATGCCACAGTTCCAGGGTTGCTTCCAGGGGTAGAGAGGAAAGCACACTAGTTTGTACTCAGCAGACCTGGTCCTGAACCCATTTCCCACTTGTTTGCTGCATTCCCTCATGTCAGCAGTTCTCAAGCAGACATTATATTGTCCCCCAGAGGACAGGGGGCAGAATCCCGAGAAATCTGTGGCTGTGGCTATTATCAGGGGTGGAGGTGCACGGAGTGAGTAGAACACACAGATGCTGCTAAATTCTCTACGACACTCAGGGCTCAGCCTTACAAACAGCCCAGTGATACCCAGATTGGGAAACCCTGATTTAGGCAGCTCACCTCAATCTTTACAAGCGTTGGCTTCTGGATTAGTTAAATACTGTTTTGTTTATTTATTTTGAAGATAGTAAATAAGATAACTGTGAAAACACATAGATAGCTGTGTGAAGACACATACTGAGTGAGAAGTGATATCTGTGGTCTTCCAGGGGGTTGTGGCCTTCACAGGGACAATACAGCAAAGGAGGTCTGCAAGTGGCAGGGCCAAGGGGACACACAGTGTGGGAAGTTTGCAGAGACAGTCCCATCTGGGAGGCACTACAGAGCGCAACATCCTGCTTCCTGACACTTGTGTTACTGTCAACATTTTTTCCTGTGGCCTTTTTGATAGGATTTCATGGAAGGTACAGGAGATATTGACGCCGGGTAGTGTAGTGGCTGAGGGCCTGCGGTTTGAAGCTAGACAGATATAAGTGTTAATGCTACTTTGTCATTTCTGGGCTGTGTGATTTAACATTTCTGGAACCTAGATTCTTCATCATTAAGATGGATACAATATTTCCTACTTCATTAGGCTGTCCTGAAGTTTCCAAAAAAAATTTCACATTAAACAAGGTCTCTAATCACAAAATAAATGGTACCCTTCATCATTAGCACCATATTCTAACAAAATAGGTGCATTTTAAAGGAGTAATTGTGCTTCTCATTCTTCCCAGGTGGGGGCCCACAAATCAGTACTTCACAATATTTCCTTGAGATACATTTTACGTGCATATTAATTTCTAGCCCTGTTTCCTTCCTCTTACAAAGCCAAGTTACTTGAGTTAAAAAGGACATTTTTTGACTGCTAGGTGTAAAACCAATTGTAGTTTGCCCCAGCTTTCAAATTTTGAGGTGTGTGGTAGATTAAAATTCTTATTTCATTTTCACAGGAGGTAGTTTTCCCAAACCTGTTATTTTGCAGCATGAGCACCTGAAACCAAGAGGATGAGTTAATTTTTAGTAAGACCAGAATGAGTTGTCACAATATCAAGTTTAAAAATGAGGATTTTTGTTTTTTTAAATATTATTTTGGAAAAATGAGGACACTTATCCTCAGTAAAATGCAGTAAAATGTAAAATGATAACAAAAGGTATGATTTACTGACTCCCTACTCCAGGCCAGGATGTTACTGTACGGGATTCTATTTCATCCTCCCACAACAGTCTGGTAATTTGTATGTCATCCTCATTGTTTATTGACGGGGAAATTTAGTCCTAGAAACATCAGTCTGTCCTAAGTACCGTGTGACTTTAATGAGAAGAACTGGCTCTGAGCGTGAGTCTTCTAGAAGCCAAAGTCCACAAACTTCCTCCATGCTGCGCTGTCTTTCTCCCATTTGGCTTTGAAATGAGTTTCTACTCCGTCTATCATATTTATCATCTCAAGTTTCTTCCTCAATTATATATTTTATTTCCAAAATAAATATTTGTTCACATAAACCTCCATATTCACAGGAAGCAAAAGATTAAAAATCGCATAATCACTATGAAAACTTCTGGTTGTCTTCCTACGGGAAAGGGAAGCTGTGGTTTGCAAGGAGCACATGCAGGCTCCTCTTACCAGCAGTTTGTGGGGCGCTGGGCCGCAGGAGGGTGCGGGAAACCATTGGGTAGCCAAATCTGTATTTAAAATCCCTCCATAAGCAATTTGCATTCATGAAATGATCTGTTACTATTCTCTTTATAAATGCCTCGTCCAACTATTAAAAAATCAGAAGAATCCATGCAATAGTCTGGCCACTAGATGTCACTCCTGCTTATGAAATGGACCTGCTCAGGTCACTCAGGGCATTGATGTGTATTTTGTTGAATGACTCCTGTGCTCTTCCCTGAAGTTTACCCTTCTACTAAGAACTATGAGTGACATAAAAGAGATAAAGCATGTCGTTTCTGACCACATGGAAATTGTGCTTTCTCTATCCTCAACTCAGGTGAATGGTTACAGAGTATCACAAGAGTGTGCACTTTATGACTAGTTGCAAATGTGAAGAGTAAACAAGAACTGTAAGATCTCAGAGAGAGAAGTGTGAACTGCACTGGCCATGGAAGTTCCCACAGACATGGGCTCGGGTGATGTTCCAGTGGTTGAGTAGGAGTAAGGTAGGAGGAGAGCAAGATTATTTTAAGGAGGGGGCAAGGCACAGTCACTCATGTGGAGGTTGGAATAAATGCAGAATTCGGCTGAAGTGGAAGATTCACCTGGGGGAGAGTGGCATTGGCTTTGGGGGTGACAGATTGAAAAGAAACACGCAACAGAAGAGAAACTCGAACTTAGCTTTCCTCCCGAATTTGCCTCTAAAAGTTTTCGAGGAGAGTTGATTTGGTGAAAATCGCCTTTTAGGAAGATTAACTGCCAGTAGTGAGCAGAGGGGGATGATCAGCGTCTCAGTCATGGTAAGGAGAGCGTGTTTTGCTAAAGAAAGTGAACAAAGGCAGTGGAGTTTAAGTTACAAGCTACGGCAGACGATGAGTAAGGTCAATACCAAAAACTACTGTCCCACCCCCCATGGAATCAACATCTTGAGGCCTAAGCCTCGTGAATGGCTCTTGTTCACAGACGGTGGCCTCCAGGTCGCCTAATCGGCCTCTCTTCTCCTGTCAGTTCCTCGAGCTCACTGCGCTGCTTCCTGCTTCCAGCCTCACTCTCATTCTCTCCATCTCCGTCCACTTCTCCCTCCCCCGCCTCTAGCTTTCCTCACACTCACTGTGTGGTTTCAGCTCAACTGTCACTTCCTTGAGAAGCCCTCCCCATGTGTATATCAGTTTCTTTATAATACGCCCTTGGAATCATGGGTTTTTCCATTGTAGCACTTATCCTTTTTCATTTCTATCTCACACTTATATGATATTTTAATTAACCCCCTTTAGCCTAGTGGGTCAGTCAATTCTCTCAAGTCTGATTACATCAGAAAAGACACAGCGTAGCTATGGATATCACTCTATTTGTGTTTTATATTGTGTTTTCATGTAAACTCCATGGTAACGGGGTCCACGCCTGCATTTGCCCACCATTATGTCTATTATCACCATGGGTGACAGAAAAGAATCACTGCTTCTCTACTCTGTCTGTAATGATCCCCTGGAAAAGAGAAGACATGGTTAAGAAGTTGAAAATTCAGAGTTAAACGACTCTAGATGGGAGGGTTCTAATCACTTTAGTGTTCCTTCAAGTAGCCTGAGGAAAGCCTCTTTCTAGTTCATTAACAGGGTGTGCAATACTGAGCTACTAGCCTCATGGACCTTGTAGGATGCAAAAGCAATAGCTTCTCACAGTCTGTTACAACTCAATGGCATGGAGCTCCGCTTGTATCCAGTAAGTGAGATGAAGCTAAAGGATTCAAACCATTCTGAGCACATTTGTGCAAATAATAAGAATCTTTCCTGAAATGACTCTGTGGGGTCACTAAGGTTTCTTGCTCAAGACTCATCAGCACTGCCTTTAGAAAAAGAGCTCCCTGTAGTAGCCTGGGACAGATAGCTTGAAATGGTCAACCACAAAAATAAAATTCAAGATGTAATCTTTGAATCTCTGAATCTAAAAGTCAGACTGTAATCTTTGTTACACAGTCAGTTCATGAATGTGTTGTTTGCCGTGTGACCAGGATGACACAACAAACATCTGTGCGGCAATGACAGGATTCCCTGTGCCCAGCCTGCTAATTTTGTAACCCATATTGATGCCTTGCAAATGATTTAAAATCTCTTTCCTGAGATTTTTCTGATAACCCCCTTGTCATAAGCAGTTGGCCAGTCAGTTCTCTCAGGCAACTGACAGCATGACTACATTAGGAAAGACACAGCATAGCTATGGATATCACTCTATTTGCATTTTATATTGTGTTTTCATGTTTAGAGTTATGTTATGTTGTATATTTAAAAAATGACCAGAGCCATATTTCCAGTTCCTTGTGCTTTTCCAAAGCACTGTCATACCCCTTGAAGGGCTGAAGTCTTTCCTCCTCTCCTTGAAATAGGATGGCATTTTGTGGCTGTCTCAAAAATCAAATGTGGTGAAATTGATATTGTGTGACTTACAAGGCAGGGTTGAAAATGTGTTATAAATGTACTGTACATTTCAAAATAGCTAGAAATGAGAACTTAAAATGTTCTCAACACACAGAAATAAGTGTTTATGGTAATAGATATCCTAAATAACCTGAATTGACCCTTATATACATAAAAAAAATCACCTATACCCCATAACTATGTACAAATATTATGTCAATAAAAAATTAAAAAAATTTTTAATAAAGTTATGGATTCCACCTGGTTTACTTTTTCTCAAGATGTTCACTTTTGCAATTCAGCCACCATGTTGTGAGGATGTCCAAGCCACATGTACAACCCAGGGGTAGAATTATCAGCATGCAGACCCAGCTAAGTTGTCAGCCTACTGCCAGTATCAGCTCACATGTAGAGTGAGCTTTCAGTTGAATCTAGTCCCCAGTCTTTGAGCTTTCACAACTGATGACAGGAAGAGCGTAGATGAATGAACTATTCCCACGAAGTCATTCTAAATTGCACCTTCATGAACAAAAAAACTGCTGTTACAAGGTGCTAAGTTTTGGGTCACTTGTAGGTAACTAGAGAAATGGTCTAAAATTGGGAGCAAAATATTCCATTCCAGCTTGACTTTGTGATTTTGTTCATGATATTTTTTGGATCCAAAATATATTTTTTTCCTTCTATTATCATTCTTTTCACTTGTCTAACTTTTCTATTTATGCTACATGAATCAATTTAGGTGTGAATCTCTGTAGAAAGTTGTCTGTGGTCCTTAGTCAAAAGCCCTTCCTATGTTTATAAACCTCAACAACAGTCCCTGCCAAATGGGCTGTCAGGATTTATGTAAATATTTGATGTTTATGACAGTTGATGCATTCATCTTTGTATTATTCATCTTCATATCATCAATCTTTGTACACCTTTGGAGGAACATAGTGCCTGGTAACACCTCCTACTGCCTTTGAGAACCTCGTCAGGTTAATAGATGTCTCTATTACTCCCTTTTCCTATCTGTGAGAGAAGATAAAAGCTCTAACTCCTTGTGTTGCTCTAAGGATTGAAGGATAAAGTCATGTAAGGTACTGGCACCCAGTAAATGAAATATAAATTTAGCTATTACAATTATTAGAGTTAACTTCAAAATAGGAGGAAACATTCTGCATTCCAGAAAACAGATCTAACAAATAATAGTTTGAGATACATCAATCAGAATTCTTGACCCCACTTTCCTGCTCCTCCACTAGGCATCTTTGAATCCATTACCTTTTCTCTACCTTTGTTTTCTTTGCACATTGCTCTCAAAGGGAGGGCAGGTACAGCTTCAAAAGAGGACATCAGTTAGATTGAGGAATGGATTTTTAAACTTATAGCAAACATAAAAGTCTTGCAAGTATCTCTTGCAAGCCAGGTACTTGTGACAGAAAATGTGCTTTAAAATTTCACAACCTTGGCTTTGAATATTAGAATACATAGTCTTGAAGGTAACAAGGCATGGAGATTATGCCAACATCAACAGGATTTATGGTGGTGTAAGGGGTAATGGCAGAGACACAGATCTGACCCAGTTCTTTCCCTGAGTCCTGCCTCTCAATGATGTGTTGTATCTTTAGGCTCCATCAAATCTTCTATAATGAAGATTAGAAGCCTGTTGACCCTGGTTGGTTGGAATAACAGACCTACCAGACTGGCCATGGAATGAGGAGTCTGAACTGACAGCCCAAGGGCCTCCTCACAGTCTCTTTTACCGGAATGTGAAAGAAGACATTCAAGGGGGTGCAAAGTGTTAATCCAGTTGATTTGAAGGAAACTGGGGCAAGACAAGGAAGATGTGTGTGTGTGTGTGTGTGTGTGTGTGTGTGTGTGTGTGTGTTTGGGGAACAATGGCTAACGGGCATTTCATCAGTGTCTTCCAGTCCACGACAACAAGCATGTGTTGAAGAGATTTACAGCTCAGCAGACACCAGGCACAAATAATTATATTTAGTTTGATATGACTTATTTTGATCTGATTGGTGTAAAATCTTGGGTGTGAATGAGTTACTGAATACTACTTCTTTAGGTACAGATTACTTCAGCTTTAGAAAGGAAGGAGGCTGTTTGTCTTCCAGTGAGTAGACAGACAGAAGGGCAGCAGTGCCCCTCTGCAAGCTTAGGGCAATCTCCTGACCATTTCCTGTTGATGGCCCTTCCCGCTGCCTGGGCCCCTTGGATGTGGTTGCCCATCAGTCTAAGTCAGCTTCTCCCCAGGAAGCCACGGTCCAGGCTTTAGAAGAGGCCAACAGAAATATTTCTCTCCTGGAGATGTGTGCTGCTTCGTCAGGACTTGCAGCTCTCAGCAACATTAACCTTCTTATCACTGCAATCTGGAAGAGCACATGCTGTTCATGATGATCTTGGCAATGAACTTTATGAGAAAATGTTGTGGAAGTTCTCTTTTCCAGTTATAGCTAAACCACCAGGGTCAAATTCTATTTTGCACTCAAGATCCACTGATGAATGCTGTTGCAGAGACAAAGAGCTCTAAAACTCTTTGGACTTCATGAGGTTCAGAAGGAAAGCACATTAGAAGGGCGATTCCAAAAGGGTGGTGATCAGACTACTTAGGTTCTTGTTCCAGCTTTGACATTCACTGGTTTTAATATCCAAAAAGTATTTTATTTTCTATTCTTCAGTTTTCTTTTTTTTGTAATATAGGCAATGATGTGCTCACCTTGTAGGATTTGGGGACTAAATTAGGAACCACATAAGAAGTACAGTGCCTGGCGCTTTGTGAGTTCTTGTATGACTGAGAGTTGACTTTGTTATTATATTTAGTATTATTTCCAATTTTATGGTGTCCGAAAATATTGGTTGGCTACTCTGTAAACATTTCTTGCTGCTTCATTTTTCTTATAAGAAAGCACTGATTTTTATATTTATCTGGGAGCCACCAGTTAAAGGTTTTGAAAGAATTAACTGCTTACTAATAAGTGGTTCCTCTTTATTTCTGAGCATATAGGAGGATGGCACTTTTCAGCTTGCCCAAAGGTAGGCATGGCCATGTGACTTGCAATGGCCAAAGAAATACGGGAAATGATGTTTGTCACCTTAAAAAAATGACACTTCCAATGAAAATTCCAAAAGAAGACGAGTACAGATCACCCTTGCCAACATGTGATAGAAATGTAGAATGAATGAAGAACAGACTTTTCACCATTGAAATGACTAACACATCGTTGTCATCTATTGCCATAGCATTACATAATCCACCCCAGCTGGTACAGAAGAGAAAAATTCATGAAACCTAGTTCATCCTTTTGTCAGTTAAATTTTCTTTTCATTTTATTTTTCAGAAGTTGTTTTCACTGGGATCAACTCTTTTTGTACAAATTGTTGGAAATTATTAAATCATAGGTCATATCAAAGTGTACTGATTTTAGCTTTTGCCATTGTAATTTTCTTATATGGCTGTTATTTCTAACAAGCTTCATTTGCTTGTGCCAAATTTTGTGGACCTAAATTCTGATAAGAAGATATAAATCATAAATATATATATATATATTTGAGACAAAGCCTGAAGCTGTTGCCCTGGGTAGAGTGCCATAACATCACAGCTCACAGCAACCTCTAACTCCTGGGCTTAAGCGATTTTCCTGCCTCCACCTCCCAAGTAGCTGGAACTACAGGTGCCTGCCACAATGCCTGGCTATTTTTTGGTTGCAGCCGTCATTGTCGTTTGGCAGGCATGGGCTGGATTCGAAACTATCAGCTCAGGTGTATGTGGCTGGCGCCTTAGCTGCTTGAGCCACAGATACTGAGCCAAGTCATCAATATTTTAATCAATAGTGAAAGATTATGAGGAAGAGGGTAAAACAGACTTTAGGACCAGATGGATGGGTTCTAATCCTGACTCTGCCAGTGCTCGCTGGGCCACTTGGGGCAAGTAACTTAACTTCTCTGTGTTTCTTTGCTTTAATCTGTAAAAGGTGATCATATCAGCATCTAACTGAGGATGTTTTATGAGAGTTAAGGAATTACTGTTTTTTTAAAGTTCTTAGAATTGCATGGTACTAAAAAGTTTATATAAAAAATTTTTAATGAATAAAATACTCAGGTTTAACTATTGTCAACAATATTGTTTTTATTGATTATTTACAAAAGCATAATTATTACTTGCTCTGTGTTTATGGGTATCAGTTCTGTTGATGAGATACAGACTTTAGTCAGCTTTTATCTGTAAAAATTTCTACCATGAGTAGAATATTTGTGTTGATTATTTCTACATATAATATGAATTATAAATTATTTAAAGTGTTATGTTTAAACTTTATCAAAACCATAAGAAAACTCTGAAAAATTTCCTATAAATATTTTAGAATTAGTCTATGTCCAGGATTGACTTATGGTATTACAAGTTGAATTTTCTGTATGCTTGGAATTACCTTGTATTATTGAAGCAAAATCAAACAGCAGGGTCAAAATATCATGTTAAATAGCCTGGAGTCAAAATGGAAGGACAGAAAGAGCAAAGTCAAAATTGCTTACTTTCTCTTCCGCTTATGTGTTTATCTTCTCCACATGGGTCATTGTTATTTACGCAATCATTATTCAGTATTCCAACAGTTGGTAATTGAGTTGCTACATTCTAGGCACAGGGACACAATAGGAAACAAATGACAAGGCCCTTGTCTCACAGAGCTTACATAGGGGAAAGCAAACAAACAAATGCATATGTGTAGGCAGTAATAAGAGCTCTAGAGACAATTAAAGTAGAGAAGATAGACAATGCCTGGGTGGGAATTAGGGAAGGCCTCACTGATACTTGTTCAGGAATCTGAAAAAACGCCAGCAAGGAAAATGCATACACAGATGATGGGTATTCTAGGCAGAGGAACAGATCAAAGACCCTGAGGTGGGAAATTACTTGGTTCAGGCAGACCAGTGAGTGATATGTTGGTCATAGTAAGCTCTTGTTTGGACCTTTACTCTGTGTGAGATTAGAGGACAATGGATGTTCTCACTGGGGAATGACACGGCCTGGTAAAATGGACACTGAAGATCAGACTGCCTGGGTGGAGTCCTGGCTCCTTGACCCATTAGCTAGGTGACTTTGGGCAAATTCTTACTTTTTTTTCTCTGTGCCTCTGTTGTCTTTCTTGTAAAATGGGATGATCATGGCACCTGCTACATGGAATTAGAATAGGGATCAAAAGAATTAATATGTGTATTTGTGAAGTTTTTGAGTGGCCTCTGGTAGTACTGAATGCCATGGAAGTGTTGCTATGTAAGCAAGTAAAGATATTTTGACAATATCATTTTGACTGTGGTGTAAATGATTTACTGTATATGAATGGGGCAGTAGAGGTGAAAGTATGGAGACTTAGTAGGAACCAGTGTAATCTGATGCTGATGCTGATTTAGACCCAGATGGGAGTGGTGAAGGTAGTGAGCAGTGATTAGATTTGAAGACTAAAACTGATGGACTTAGATGTAAAGTGTGCACCAAAGTGTTGAGTATGTCACCAAGGTTTTCAACTTGAGCTGTTGGAAGAACAAAATTGCCTTTTCCAGATATGAAAAAGACTATAGGACAAGTAGTTGAGAGTTACTGACCCAAGAAAGATTATGTTTCCAGCAATTAGGAAAGTATTGGTCTAAATCCTGATTGCAGACCCATCTGAATGTTTAATTGATTAAAGATAAAAAACTCCCATTAACATATTTTCAAGATAATTAGAGTGCAAGTTGGTCCAGTAGGTATGGATCTTGGTTGGGTGTCGAAAGTCCCAGAGAATTAAAGATACTATCCTATGACCTTCAGGAATCCAATGGTGGGCCATGAAACCTTGAACTGGTAGATTCCTGAGAGTTCTAGGAGTTCCTGAAGACAGATCTCCTGAAGGCAGATCTCAGAGTAAAGTTTCAGAAAGTCCATTGGAGGTGGAGCTCAAAGGAAAAGAAAAATTTTCAAACCCCTGATCTATAGATACATTCAAATGAAGTTGAAGTTAAAAAAAAAAAAAAAAGAAAGACAACAATCAACAGCCAACAACAATACAACACATGGGTGGACATTATTTTACTCTCATTTTCTAAAGTTGATGAAAAGTTCATCATTTCCAAGGATAAAGCAGAAGTTACATGATTCAAATTCACTAAATATAGAATTTTTGGTATAGCTGAAATTGTTTAGTCCTGAAGCCTTTAAATTATAGATTTGGACCAATTTAAAAAAAAGCTCATTTGAGGAGACACATCAAGATAATAAATTGAAAAAAAGATAATAAATTGAATTCCTTTTTCAGATCTAGTGTTATATGCAAAGTTTTCTAAGAAAATTTAATATAGCCAAAGATAGTCCATCTCTATCTAAAAGAAAATTAATTCAGCAAATTATTTATTTGTAATTTACATGACTATGTACTTACAAAAAAAGATTAAAAGTACAAAGTCTTGGTACTTGTATCTATTTATAACTTATGTCTATTTGTTCTCTGAGTGAAAAAAAAATTCTTTTAGTAATCACGTTTGCTTCAAAGTGGAGACATCATTATATTCTTTTGCAGTGAATAAATTTCTATTTTCATTTGTGATTCTTCTCATGTCTGATTTAATTCACCTATTCTACCACTATGTCTAATTCTAGGGTTACTGAACTTAGATTAATATGTCTGTGACACAGAAAACATTCTGTGACTAGTATTCAACTTCATACTTATTAATTAAATATGGATGTGGTATAATTAATGAACTAGTAAAGACATAATTAAGAAGGAAGGAGACACTATAGAAAGAAGGATGAACTTTGAACTGAAAAACACAATTTTGTGGTTATCTTTTCACTGAGATTTTGACCAGGGTGTCCTACAAATCATGTACTTGGGCCAAGAGTGGGAGGCAATGCTTGGGCTCATTAATGTCCATATTTAGAATCTAATTCAGATAATACAATATAATTTTTTTAAACAAATGGTTTGAAATGGAGTGAAGGGTAGTGCCTTTGCTTTTGTGTTTCTCAGGGTTAAATATGGTGGGGTTGGGGAGGGTGGCTGCCGTAGAATGTAGGGAAATTTGAAGATGTCCGGGTGGGGGCTTGCTTTCCCAGGCAGATCCCCAAGCATAACTGACTCTTTGGCGTAACACATCCGGATTAGAGCCATAATGCAATGTCAGCAAGAGGAGTTTTTAGATCTATGAACTTGAGGTAAAAACTGCTGGTTTCTTGTGGCCAACACTGGTACACAAGGGATTCAGAGATTCCCTCTGTTTTCCCCTCCTTTGAGAGAGAGAGAGAGAGAGAGAGAGATAGATAGATAGAAAGTATTGGGAATGGTGGACTGGAGATGCTGAGAAGACAGGTGAGCTGACTCAGATGGAAGGTCAGATGGAGAGAATGGAACTTTCCTACCAATGATGAATGGTGTAGAACAAGAGCGGGTGCTGCCATTGTAGCTCAAGTGACCAAACAGACAGCCACCAACTCGGCGACACCAGCACAAGTCATCTGAGATGGCAGCTCGACTGGCTGGACAGACAGCTGTCAACTCGGCAGACACCAACACAAGTGGTCTGAGCTGTGACCAGGTGAGCCTCCTTGCTGTGGATGTGAGCAAAAACCCAGAGTGAATACACGGGCCTGAGGGTGTGGAGTGAAAAATGCTTACCCCTCAGCACCAAGGTGTCCTAAAAATGCCTTCAGAGGCCCAGAGCTGAGAGGGGAAACGAACTCTGAAAGACCAAGTATCTCAAATTTACCTCACGTAAGTTGTGTTATACTCAGACTCTTTGAAAGGTAAACTATTCTTTTTTTTTTAGACACTTTTACTATGTTGCCCTGGGTAGAGTACCGTGGCATCACAGCTGATAGCAACCTCAAACTCTTGGGCTTAAGAGATTCTCTTGCCTCAGCCTCCTAAGGAGCTGGGCCTACAGGAACCTGCCACAATGCCCAGGTATTTTTCTGTTGCAATTGTCATTGTTGTTTAGCTGGTCTGGGCCAGGTTGGAACCCGCCAGCCTTGGTGTATGTGGCTGGCGCCGTAACCACTGTGCTATGGGTGCAGAGCCAAAAGGAAAACTATTTAATGAGGGGTTTCAAACATTAAGACATTAAAGAAAATAGTATAATGGCACAACATATATCCTGATTCTAGAATTATCAAGATAGTGTCATACATGTGTCACCTACCTTTTTTTTCCCCCTCTTTTTTCTATTTCTTCTTTTTTTTCTCATTATATTTTGTTTACTAGTCTCAAAATTCTGTGACAGATTTTTGGTCAATTTTTTTCCATTTAAAAGTACTAATTTTAAAACTAATAACCTAAAACTTTCACACACACAAACACATACACAACAGATGGTCCACAAAACATCTTCTTTTCCTTCTGAAAATTCTTACTGGTGATTATTAACTAATGTTTTACTGTTAAACATAAATGGCCAATTGAGACCAACAGTTCTGAGTTCACTACTGACTCAGCTGGGCAGCAGGGGTTAAGGACAGCATTAATTCAGGCTTCAGAGCTTTCCAGGTGGACTTGACGGCCTTGTCAGCCTCTTGTTTACTGCTTTGGTGACACCCACAACTACTAATTTGAAACTAATCATGAACAACTGATCACAAACAGCAAAATGGCCCAGAAGAGGATAGTCAAAGAAGCTCTCAAAACACGTGGGCTTACCAGAACCCATATTAGTGATGGTAGCATAACTTAATTGCAGAATTGCAAAACTATAGGGTCATCTTCCACCTTCTTAATAGCGCGGTGATCCATCTTCCACCTTCTTAATAGCACTGTGAACAATCTTCTCATTCAGCTCATCAAATTTGCAAGCAATGGGAGCTGCGTCACAATCCAGTATAGGGGCATAGCCAGCCCTGATTTGGCCTTGATGGTGTAGGACACTCACCTGAGCAGTGAAGTCACTTACTCCCGTTGGTGGGTTGTTTCTACTGTCACCAGCAATGTTTCCCCAAAGAACATCTTTGACAGACAACCCTCTTGGCACTGAAGCTCACACTGTCTCCAGGAAGAGCTTTACTCAAAGCTCCATGGTGCTTTTCAACAACAGACTTTACTTCTTTGGTAACTGACTGGAGTAAAGGAGTCCCCATGCTAGGCTTGAGAACCCCAGTCTCCACTTGGCCCACAGGGACAGTACCAATAGCATGAATTTTTGAAACCCTCAGGAGGGGCAGATACACAAGGGCTTGTTGGTTGAATGAGTTGGTGGCAGGATGCAATCCAAAGCTCAGGCAGTGAGGATCCACTGGCCTTCCTGTCTTTATGGGTGAAGGTTCATCCCTTGAACCAAGGCTTGTGAACACGCGGCTCCAGCATGTAGTCACCATTCCAACCAGAAATTGGCACAAATGCTGCTCTGTGGGGCTGTAGCTAATATTCTTAATATACATGTTAACTTCCTTAACTTGTATCTCTTCTGGCTGTGGGGTGGTTCTGGGGAATCCATTTTGTTAATGTCAATAATGCCTTGTTTCACACCCAGGGTATAAGCCGATGCAGGGTGGGTGGTGGTGGTGGTGCTCCAGGTCTGCCCATTCTTGCAGATACCAGCTTCAAATCCACCAAGCCTGGCAACAACCATCAGAGCAGCACAGGCAGCCTGAGGTGTGCATGTAATCAGGTTTCCGATAAAGTCTCTCTGGCCTGGGGCAGGGATGATAGTCACATAATACCTGCACTTGTAGTCTGGAATTTCCACAGGGACATATTAAAGTTAATGCTGTCCTCACACTCAGTTTTTGGAGTACCTAAGAATACAGCATACTTGAAGGATCTCTTCTTTGTCTCATCAGATTTTCAATTTTTTGATGATTCTTTTGTTAATTCTGCCACATTTGTAGATCAGATGATGGGTAGTGGTGAGCCTGCCTGAACCCACATGTCCAATGACATCAGTCTTGATACGAATCTTTTCCTTTCTCATTTGGCTTTGATTTAGTAGTAGTTTTCACAATACTTGTGTGTTGGCAGCAAACCTGTCACAAAAAAGCTCTTTTTAAAAACTTATATTCTTCTCCCATGCCCTCCCTAGCCCTGATCTCCCTTTCTCTGCCCTCCCCTGTCAAAGATACTATAAAGAAAATGCAATATCATATCATTTTAATTTCTATATAGCTTATTCTTCTCTCTAAAAAATACAAGTCTTGAGTATTTGTATTTTTTAATACTTTAATACTTTTAATACTTTATGATATAAAGTATTAATTTAAGTGAAAGTTAAGTTTTCTTCCTCATTGAAATGGTGATTATAAAAGCTAAGTTTTCTGTTTGTTTTGGAAGGGAGTTACATATTAGTTTACTTGGAAATCTCAAAGGACACTTTCAGCAACTCTGTACAACTAGACACTTACCAAGTTTGTGTCTTATAATTGAAAATACAAAAATGTTAGCAATTTCTGGAGCATGTAAATTGCTGGCAGAAGACACATACACTTCCATTCAAGCATTTCACTTACAACTTCCCAAAAGTGTTTCTACCTTAGAAAACATAGATTACTGGCATTTGGTGGTCATTCAACTTTTTGGTAATCTTATGGAGTTAAGGTCTCTGCCTCCAAAATTGAACACACCCACAAAATATTGCGCATGTTTTTATTGGTCCTGTAAAATGCAGCTGTGTATCTACTGGATACGCTTCCATAAACAAACTATTTCCATTTTGATTTTTGGCCTTGCATATATTTTGACTTTGTGATAGCTGACTCATCATGTTTCTATCTGTTTTCCTACAAGTTTAAGTACCAGGGATATATTTTATCAGTAGTTCTGAGAAATGTTTATTTCTCAGGAAGTTACCATAGTTTCTGAGGCCTCTCCCCGCTTGGCACTCACTGCCCTATACTCTACTTGCCAGCTCAAGTGTCTGTCTCTTTTCCTAAACCATAAACCTCTCAAAGGCAGAGACCGGGGCTAGGTTGGAGGGGTGCCTCCAGCCCCCATGGCCATGTCTGGTTTTAGGAGGCTCTAAATGATTATTTCTTGAATAAGAAAATGTGCACGGTGTTATTCTTATTTAACACTTTAAGACAGGTGAAGTTATGTGAAGTGATTTGACCAAAGTCAAACTGTTAAAAGATGGCATTAATTGGGTATGACACTCAGGGTTGCTGACTCCAAGTCCAAGTATCTTTTGACTGCACTAGCTATTGGGAATGAAAAAAAAAAAAAATGAGCTGCAGAACAAGTCATTGCCAGTATGTGAACTCTTCTTACAGATAGGACCTCAATAGGTTGGTGCTGAAAGCAGTGGTGCCAAAGGGGAAAAGGAAGGGAGTCTTGAGGTAGAGAGAGGCTTCCAGGGAGTGAGATGATAAAGTAATAGGTGAGGGGAAACTCAGTTATATTCATCAAAACAATGGCACATTTATGGTGTGTAGGGTATTGATTCAAAAAGTGCTTTAATCTCCTTAAAAATTAGAGTATTTAAGGATACGTGATTCCTGGGTCCTCTGTGTTTTCTTCTTTCTTTCTTTTCCTTTTTTTTTTTTTTAATTGTTAAATCATAGCTGTGTACATTAGTGCAATCACCTGTACCCATTCTAAGATGCACCATAGATGTGGCCCCACCCATTACCCTCCCTCCACCAAAACCTTCCCCTTCCCTTCCCCTTCCTTGGCCCTTTCCCCATAGTCTTGTGCTATAGTTGGGTTATAGCCTTCATGTGAAAGCTATAATTGAGCTTCATAGTAGGGCTGAGTACATTGGATACTTTTTCTTCCATTCCTGAGATACTTTGCTAAGAAGAATA
>CAUYPK010006149.1:0-28389 GCA_963574355.1 Loris lydekkerianus | reverse complement strand
AGCATCGGTATGTGGCCAGCACCCTAACCACTGTGCTACAGGCACCAAGCTAAGAGCAAATTCTGAACGCAGACAACCTAGGTTCAGATCCTGGTTCTATCACCTACTAATCGTGTAACCTTGAGCAAATTATTAACTTTTGAATTCTTCAGTCTTCTCATCTGCAAAATGGGGATAATCATAGCATTTATCTGATAGAGTTGTATGAGATAAATAGGTAACATATGTGAGACTCTTAGAAGAAGGTTGCAGCATATATTAAGCACTATGTAAATATTTGCTGTTGCTTATCAGACAATTGTCAGTATTTCTTAATAACATACCTTCTCTTAAGGTAGGGCTAGGGCCATACCTTATTCGGCTTTATATCCCCAGCTCTTAGCACAATGCCTAATAGTTTCCTGTTTTCCCCCATCTCTAAGCCCTTTACCCCACTCAAACTCACCTTCTATGGTGTTGTCACAATTACCTATCTCTCCTACATAGCTATGATGCTTTTTATCCCCTTACCAAAAGTTCCCATTATTTCCTGCTACCTGCACTTTTTAAAGCCAGCATACCTGGGTACAGTGGCTCACACCTGTAATTCCTAGCACTCTGAGAGCCCAAGGTGGGTAGATTGCTTGAGCTTAGGAGTTGGAGGCCAGCCTGAGCAAGAATGAGACTCTGTCTCTACTAAAAATAGAGAAATTGGCTTGATGCCTATAGTTCAGCAGCTAGGGCACCGGCCACATACACCAGAGCTGGTGGGTTTGAATCCCAGCCCGGGCTGGCCAAACAACAATGACAACTACAACCAAAAAATAGCCAGGTGTTGTGGTGGGCACCTGTAGTTCCAGCTACTTGGAAGGCCAAGGTAAGAGAATTGCTTAAGCCCAAGAGCTTGAGGTTGCTGTGAGCTGTGATGTCACAGCTCTCTAACCAGGGTGACATAGTGAGACTCTTGTTTAAAAAATAAATAAATAGGGCCGCGCCTGTGGCTCAGTGAGTAGGGTGCCAGCCCCATATACCGAGGGTGGCGGGTTCAAACCCAGCCCCGGCCAAACTACAACAAAAAAATAGCTGGGAGTTGTGGCAGGCGCCTGTAGTGCCAGCCAAGCCCAAAAGCTAGAGGTTGCTGCGAACTGTGATGCCACAGCAGTCTACTGAGGGCAACATAGTAAAACTCTGTCTCAAAACAAATAAAAAATAAAAAATAAAAAAATAAAAATAGAAAAGTGATCTGGTGTGGAGGTGAATGCCTATAGTCTCAGCTCCTTGGGAGCCTCAGGAAAGAGCTTGCCTAGCCCAGGAGTTTGAGGTTGCTATAACCTGTGACAATACAGCACTGTAGCCTGGGCAACGGAGTAAAACTCCGTCTCAAAAAATAAACAAACAAAGCCAGTATAATTCACCCAAAACTCTATTTCCCATCAAAGTTCTCTAGTATTTCCTTTATACCAAATGATGGGATTTGGGTATCTATCCACCAATCTATACCCATGAGCATCTCCAACTATGTACCCATGCAGTCCAGGGCAGTACTCAAGAGAATGGGCTCTGAAGGCAGATGGCCTACCTTAGAATCAATCGTGATTCCAGCACTTTCTACAGATGTGACTATGGATTAGTCCCTTCACCTCTCCAAATCTGTTTCCTCATCTGTAAAATGGAGACAGTCATAGTACCTATCCCAGAGAGTTGCTGTGAGCATTACATTAAGTGTTTAACATTTGATATTGAGAGAGGATACCTGAGAAGGTTGAGGTCTAGGAGAACAGGTCTTCTCAAGGAGACCACAAGGATACACCTGCAGGGTCCTCTCCATGGTGACTCAGCTCTTGGAAATTTGTAAACTTAACTTCCTGGAACTTTGAAATTTCCAAGTTCTGTGAAATCCTATAGTTCTGTAGGGGCTGGAATAGCATGTCCTGCTTGAATCAAACTGGCCAATGAGAAGGGTAGCTGTGGGATGCAACTTTCTGACTGTGGAGAAAAAGGGAAAGACCAAGCCAGTCCAAGAGCAAGTTCTATGCTGTAAGCTCCCAGCTAGTGAATAAAGCCCTTCCTCTTATAAATGTGGTGTTTCGGTGCTCTTTCTCTCCGTTGGACCTCATCTTCCTGCAACAATATGATGTCTGACACACAATAAACACTGAGTAAATTTTACCTATTAGAAAACTTCTTTGCCAATATAGTTACATTCCCTAAATTCCACCATCCACTGGTTCCCCCAGTGCTCACAGAAGCCTGTTGGGAATGGAGGCAGAAAAATGGAAAATGGGCGCCATAAGGCAGCCCTGCCGTCTTCTTCACAAAAGCGCTTGATGTTGAACCTGGAGGACATACTGAAAGACAGGACAGCAAATACAGTTTTGCACATAACATGTGTCGTGCAAAACAAAACGCAACCATTAAAGAGACTGTCAACTTATAGTCCATTTCCACTTTTCTAAAACTGGATGCAAAACTTGTCCTGTTTTGCATCCAGAAGGTCTATATTACTTTGATCTGATTCATGACCTAAAAATCAGATGATTCAGAACCCATGCCCTGTTCAGTTATTATGTTCTCTGAGGGTAAAAATTTCCCGTGGGCATCCAGCACCCTGCGTGGGAGTCGGTAAAAATTCCAGTGTCCTCTGAGTGGAGAACCAGGGGGAGTGAAAATGCATCCCCAACCCTTCAGAAGAAAAGTACACACAGGAAACCAAGGAACACTAAGAGGAGGAAAAAGCACGTTTAGCTTAACGTGGTGCGATTGTTGAGGTTTTGAGGCCTCCAGTAAGGATAAACGAAAGCCCCGTGACTGCAGGTTTGTCCCCAGTGTGTTTGCAGGTTGTATTGCCTGTGGTTGGAGCTTCCAACGAACTTCTGTCACTACAAAATGTAATTTTCTGGTTATTTTATCATGCATTGATTCTTTTCTTCCGGCAGCTCTGAAGACAAAACAGAAACACAAAAGGACAAGGCAAAAGAAAAGAAAGCTTCAAAGGGGCCGAGCGCCTGGTCTTTCGTCCTGCGGTCCCTTTAAGAGAAGAATCTCTTGGGACCTGCAGTCCCAACCGACCCCAGTTTTAACCGAAACCTAACCCGGACTTCCCCCTCTTGACTCAAATAAGACCAACTTTGGATTTTCCCTCCCCTATCGACCAATCAGATTCTGTTACCAGGCAGACTTTAGCTGCCGCCAGAGCAAGCCTGGCGCTTTCTGTCTCCGGGTGGCAGCAACGACCAATCACAGAGCAGGCCGCCCGTGTATCTAGGCAGATCACGGCTGTTGCAACCATTCAGAAAAAGGAAAATAAAGCAACGCATGAGCCGACTGGGCCAGGACCGTGGGGCTGGGTTGGAGTGAAGGTGGCTGCGAGGTAGTTTCTCTTTCTCCCTTACCTTTATTGTTGTTTGTGTTGGTAGGCGACTGTTCAGAGGTTGGGAGGTGCAATACGAGTTGGAAGGAAAGCAGAAAAAGATTCTGGGTGTATTTTCAACAGCTTCTTCACCCATGTGCACGTGCCCCGAATCTGGGACCCCATTTCGCCTACCGGGTGTCCTACGCCCAGCCCATGAGTTCTGCTACCCTGAGCCCCCCACTTTGCAGCAACCAGGGTTTGAATGGAGGGGGCAGGGAAGGAGGTGGGGGGCGCGCGTCCGGATGGGATGTTGAGGGAGATGACGTAGGGGCCGGCGACGTGGGGAGGGGGAGCGGCGGGGGAAGTCGTGGCGAGATTAAGTAATGAGAACTTGGGCCCGGGGTTTTTTCCAGTCTGGCAGGGCACACAATATGTGCGTATCCTTTCTGACCTCCCTGGCACATCCAGTGGTGAGGCGTATATTAGAGAATTAGAGAACTTTGTTTTGTGGCTTGTTATTGTTGTTTTTGAAGGTGGGTAGGGCAGTGTGGGGTCAGAGGCAGAAATGAACATTTCTTTTTAACGTGGATTCCCAATCCCCTATCTCTTCCTTCACAGTTTTCCAGATTTAGGAGACTTCAGAAAGGTGGGGCAGATAGAATGGAGATGGCAAAGATCTCTTTGGGCGAAGTAATGGAGTAATTTCTAATTTTTGGAGAAGGCAAGTGGTGAGAAAAAGACCACTGGGGAAATTCAGAGGCTTTATTTCTGTTTCTCTGCCTTCTTGGGTAGAGAGATGAAGAGTGCCCTGGGGTCTCCGGGGGAAGGAGAGGCCAGTGTGAGTTAAATCTTCCTACCCTGCCCCTTCTCAATTCTAGCCGCCATCCTGGGATGGCAGAAGATGAGCCTGATGCTAAGAGCCCCAGGACTGGGGGAAGGGCACCCTCAGGTGGTGCAGAGTCTGGGGAACCTACCACCCTTCTTCAAAAGCTCCGAGGTACCATTTCGTAAGTACTCATCACTGTCTCCAAAACCCTGTTCCAGACCTGAGCATAGATCCCTGTGGCACTTCGCTCCCTCAAGTGCATCTGAGCAGGAGGGGATTCTTGGTCATGGTAGCCATTCTTAAGCACCTGCTAGGCATTTCGGTCCTTTGTCTCCCTAGCAGTCAGCCAAAGGGATGGGGAAAATCTTTTGTATGATATCTAGCTTTCTCCTCTTCCCACAGCAAGGCCGTGCAGAACAAAGTAGAGGGAATCTTGGTAAGTATGTTGGGGAAGAGGGCAATAGAGAGTTGGAATTGGTGGGGATGAGGATGGTGGGGATGGTATGGGTAAACTAAAGGTCTATGTAAGAAGGGCAGTGTTGTCTGCCTTGTCAGAAGATAATTTGCTGCTTGCTCCCAGTTTGTGCGTCTCACTTCTTCTCTCTGTGGCTTCCTGTATAGAAGCCCAGTAGAAATAAAATCAGAGCTGATCTCTCTTACCCCCCAAAAGTCAGAGCTAATTCTTTCTGTTCCCCTTCTGGCTCCTCAGAGCACAGTGAACACCTAGCCTCAAGTAATTTCTAAGGTCCTTTCAGTCTGATGACTGCTAAGACAGTTAGATTTTGTGGTGAGGATCAGAAGAGTCCTACGGTGGATGCTTCTTGGCCTTATTATTTCTCCTGTCTCTGCTCCCCATGACCTCAGCAAGATGTACAGAAGTTCTCAGACAACGACAAGCTGTATCTCTATCTTCAGCTCCCCTCAGGGCCCAGCACTGGAGACAAGAGGTAGGTTTAATGTTGCAGATTTAGATGTCATAGGTTCACATTCTTAGAGAAGGGCTTCCTGGGGAGGGGCAGGTGAACGGGAAGACTCAGGACTGCTGACCAAGAAGAAAGGTCCTTGCCCTGGTGTGCTGATACCAGGGAAGGGTAGATTCTGGATGAACTAATTTGGCCCAGCACTATTGAAGTGATAGTTTGGGAAGAATCAGGACAGCTGTTAGTAATGCTTGTTCCTTTTACTTTTCCTGCAGCTCGGAGCCAAGTACGCTCAGCAATGAGGAGTACATGTATGCCTACAGGTGGATCCGAAACCACCTGGAAGAACACACAGACACCTGTTTGCCAAAACAAAGCGTTTATGATGCCTATCGGTGGGTAGAGGGGTGAATGGGTTGGCAGGCACAGGATTACCCTCTCATGGCTGGAGAGATCCTTGCCTTGATAGAGTCTGCCTCACACCTGATCTGTAGAAGCCCTCTAAAAACCTAGCCAGCCTCCTTCTCTGAGCTACCTTCCTATTCTACTCCTGCTTATTCAGAAAGTACTGCGAGAGTCTTGCCTGTTGCCGCCCACTTAGCACTGCCAACTTTGGCAAAATCATCAGAGAGATCTTCCCTGACATCAAAGCGAGAAGGCTTGGAGGCCGGGGTCAGTCCAAGTATCCTTGACTGGAGAGGTGGGGCTGGAGGACCAGGGAGAGAAATAGCTTAACTTGCCTGTGGGATGTGGAGATCACTTTGTGTTGGCTGCTCCTTAACTTGCATCAGATACTGCTACAGTGGCATACGAAGGAAGACCTTGGTGTCTATGCCACCCCTGCCTGGGCTTGACCTTAAGGGTTCTGAGAGTGTAAGTTACAAATAACCCTCCACTTTTCTCTCCCAGATAAAGATAAAAGTCAGAGGTCTTTGGGACATGACAGCTGATGCAGACTCCATTGCTATGCCCTTCTGCCAAGCGATGGCTGATGCAGAGGATGAAGGGAATTTGTGGGCTTGGGGGATTGGATGGATAGAGTTTACTCCCATCAGCAGTTTGGTCTGTTTTGGTTAATGGTAGCATCAGAGAGGGGGAGGAGTCCTTTATTTTGGAGTGTGATTGGGTGTGTCCTTCCCCACTATAGCCAGAAATGGGCCCAGAAGTAACCCCAGCACCTCGGGATGAACTGGTGGAGGCAGCCTGTGCTCTGACCTGTGACTGGGCAGAGAGAATCCTGAAACGCTCCTTCAGTTCCATCGTTGAGGTTGCCCGCTTCCTGCTACAGCAGCATCTCATCTCTGCCCGGTCTGCACATGCCCATATACTTAAGGCCATGGGCCTTGCTGGTGAGTGAACCCGCTCAGATGTCTGAAAAGCCCTTGGCCACTTGCAACTTCAAAGCCCCTGTATGCTAGAACAAAGACACCCTGTACTCGCCTTCTGTTCATGAAGATTCTTCTAAGACAAGCTCTAGACACGCCTCTTTGTCCCTTCCCATCAGTCAGAATTACCGTATATACTCAAGTATAAGCCGAGTTTTTTCAGCACAAAATTTGTGCCGAAAAACCGAAACACGGCAAAAATTTTGTGCCGAAAAGGCTCGGCTTATACTCGAGTATATAGGTACCTCACTCCACTATTCCTCAGTTTCCTCCTCATTCTGTTTGTCACTTTATTACTTGTATGTCACTTTTGCAGAAGAGGATGAACATGCCCCTCGGGAACGGTCGTCTAAATCTAAGAATGGCGTGGACAGCCTAGAGGGTGGAGCCCTTAAGAAACCAGAGAGACCAGCCCAGGTAAGAACGTCAGTATTCCTGACCTTGACGACCTGGGCCAAGAGTCTATACAGTGTGCCCTTCTGTTGGGTCCCATGCTTTTCGCTTCCCATGCCTCTGTTGCTTATGTTTCCTCCAAAATTCAGTCTTCATGCCTTACTGTGTTCTTTTTACCTTTTAGCCTCCTAAGGAGCTGGAATCCCGAGCTGGGGCTGGGCCTCCAGGGCGTGGAGAGCGGAAGAAGAATGTAGTTGAGAGTTCTGCCCCAGCAGCCAGTAACCCGCAGGTTAATGCTCTAGTGGCCCGACTGCCTCTGCTCCTTCCCCGGGCCCCTCGCTCACTTGCTCCACCAATCCCAGTCTCTCCACCCATCCTGGCTCCTAAACTTTCTGCAGGTGCCCTAAAAGTAGCTACCTTGCCTCTGTCCAGTAGGGCTGGGGGACCTCAGGCAGCTGTCCCCATCATTAACATGATCTTACCATCCGTTCCTGCTCTGCCTGGGCATGGGCCTGGGCGAGCTCCACCTGGAGGGCTCACGCAGCCACAGGGCACAGAGAACAGGGAGGTAGGCATAGGTGGTGACCCAGGACCCTATCACAAGGGTGTCAAAAGGACAGCTGAAGTACCTGTGGGTGAGGCCAGTGGGCAGGACCCACCAGCTAAAGCAACAAAGCAGGATATAGAGGATACAGCAAGTGACGCCAAAAGAAAACGGGGGCGCCCTCGAAAAAAGTCAGGTGGAAGTGGGGAAATGAATTCTACCCCTGAGAAGTCAGCAGCTGCCATGGAGTCTGCCCAGTCCTCAAGGTTACTAGGGGAGGTGTGGGGATATGGAAGGGAAAGCAATTCAGTGGGAGGGCCAAAGAGGCCAGGACCAGTGGGAGAGGCTGAGACGGGGCCAGTGGTTGCCCAAGATCAGGAAGAAGGTCCTGTTTCCAAAGGAGGAAGGGACCCCCGTTCCCGGCATGCCAAAGATGCAGAAGATAAAATTCCTCTTCTCCCCTCAAAAGTGAGTGTTATCAAGGGCAGTAGAAGTCAAAAGGAGCCTCTGCAGTTGGTAAAGGGAGAGGTAGACCCCGCAGTGCAGGGTGATAAAGACTTAAAGGGGCACGTGCTTCAAAGTTCCCATGAGCGTACAGACCCCAAAGCAACACCCCCATGACAGGTCTGTGGGGAAGAATGTTTATATTCATGTTAATTCTACCTGTCTGCCTTGCAGAGGCCCTTCTCTGCACTTGCTTATTTGACTATTCTTTTTCTAAGGGAGTCCATTCTCCACTGCATACACAGCTGAGTCACCCAGCCTCACAAGTGCCTAGCTGCTGCCTCTGACCTTTTCAGTTTGATACCCTTGGCTTTAGTGTAAACCAATAAATCTGTAGTGCTCTTCTAACCTGGATCCTTGTGCTATCCTGTGAGACGATAGTATGATGGTAAGTATGATGAATGTAAGATGAGGAGTCTTTTGGGTTTAAATTATAGAAAACCTAACTCAAATTGGCTTGAGTTAAAGAGGCTTTATTGGCTCGTGTACATGCAACTGGAAAGTCCAGAGGTAGGGCTGGCTCCAGGTGAAGCTTGATACAGTGGCTCAGTCCATCTCTAAATACCTGATTGATTGTTCTTTCTCATGCTCCTCCTTCCGTAGGACCATCATAAGCCTGGACCACCTCATAGCTGCAACCATTCCTAGGGTTACATGTGTCCCCAATTCTGTCCAACCAGACTCTGCACCAGGAATCCCAGCATAAGTCCCAGATTCACTCTGGCTAGGCAGCCTAGGTCACATGTTCACCCCTGACCAATCACTATGGCCAGGAGGATGGTCCATGCTAATTTGCTTATTCTACAATCAGACTACACCTGTGTGGACCCGGGATAGGATTGGCCTCCTTGGAATCACAGATTCCCCAGATGGAAACTGGAGGGGGGGGGGGGGGGCTTGCTAACACCCAGCTACTGCTATGGAGGGCATATACTTCTAGCTTCCTAGGCTGTGATTAGCTGTCCCTGCTTCCTTTTCCCCTCAGTCACGCAATTTCTTCTGCTGCAGCTGTCACCTCTTGATCTCGGAAAGAGGGAGGTCACTCCTGTGGGGACTCACTCTTCAGTCTAGTTTAGATGACAGTCTCTCTTTTTTTTTTTCCTTCTACCTATATTTCAGAGATGGAGCTCCTTTCTTTTCCTGTCTTAATTTTCGTTTTTTCCTCATTCTTGCTTCCTTATCCCTCACTCTTCCTTATCCCTACCCCACTTTCTCCAACTAAGGAGAAAGATTCTCTTACTAGGGCGGCGCCTGTGGCTCAGTGAGTAGGGCGCCAGCCCCATATACCGAGGGTGGCAGGTTCAAACCCAGCCCTGGCTAAACTGCAACAAAAAAATAGCCGGGTGTTGTGGTGGGCACCTGTGATCCTAGCTGCTTGGGAGGCTGAGGCAAGAGAATCGCCTAAGCCCAAGAGCTGGAGGTTGCTGTGAGCTGTGTGATGCCACGGCACTCTACTGAGGGTGACAAAGTGAGACTCTTGTCTCTTAAAAAAAAAAAAAAAAGATACTAGTCATTTCATTAAATTCATTCTGTATACACCAGGTGTCCGTCTCTTGTCACATGTGGCAGGACTTAACCAGAACTGTGGGGCTTAGGCTAGAAGTAGGGAGGGAGGTACTCAGGAGGTGTCAGGGAGCACCAAAGGGAAGGGAATACAGGCGGTTGGTTTGTGTCCTTGGGAAAAGCCGTGAACAAAGTATTTATTGAGGACTTAAACTTTGTCCTCTATATAGGGTAGCTTCTGTCAGGGATTCTTGGTTCTTCCCAAGAAACAGATCTTTCAGGGAGACTTCATTTATTTGTTCCTTTATTTACACCACAGTAGATTTTAAGAAATTATAATATGTAATATTTGTTATCTATAAAGAATATATGTAATGAATAAATTATGAATATAATAAAATGAGTACCTATGACCCATCACTCAATGTACACATTAAAACATTTAAAAATACTGAATTTGTGTTCTTCCCTATCCTGTCCCCCTTCCTCGTAGAAGTAACCACTGTCCTTAATCTTGTGTTTATTATCTGCTGTATGTATATATATTTTAAACCATATATGTATGTATTCTTTAAAAATGTATTTAGTTCTGCCTGATTTTAAACTTTACAAAAATGTTATCCTCTACTTGCCCCCTCCAATTTGCTTTTTTTCGCTTACATTGTTTCTAAGATTCATCCATGTTGTTGATAGCTGTGATTCATTCATTTTCGTATGTATAATACTCCATCAAGTGCATATTTATGTCTTCACCTATCAATGGATATTTGGGCTGTTTCCAGTTCTCTGCTATTATAGACAATGCTGCTATGAACATTCTTGCATATGTTA
Organism: Loris lydekkerianus; assembly: GCA_963574355.1. Classification (NCBI taxonomy): domain Eukaryota; kingdom Metazoa; phylum Chordata; class Mammalia; order Primates; family Lorisidae; genus Loris; species Loris lydekkerianus. Next base: position 18,152 of record CAUYPK010006149.1, on the reverse strand, counting down.
GTGCCTTTGTTTATAGAAGATTTCTAAAGCTTCTAAGATGTTCTTTTGGTTTGTTCATCCTCCAAGCTGGGGATGTTCCCTCTTATTCTGTAGGAGAGTTACATCACATTGAAGTGAATTGTTCCTTGAAATTTGGTAAAACTCCCCTTGAAAGCCATCTGAACCTGGTATTTCTTTGTGGGAATAATTTTAACTTGTTTTTTTGAGACAAGAGTCTCAAGCTATTGCCCTGGTTAGAGTGCTGTGGTGCCATAGCTCACAGCAACCTCAAACTGTTGGGCTTAAGTGATTCTCTTGCCTCAGCCTCCCAAGTAGCTGGGACTACAGGCGCTCGCCACAACACCTGGCTATTTGTTACTGTTGTTTCATTTGTCATTGTTTTAGCTGGCCTGGGCTAAGTTCAAAACTGCCAGCCTTGGTGTATGTGGCCAGTGCACTACCTACTGAGCATGGGTGCCGCCCAATTTTAACTTTTGGTTTTATTTAATAATATAGATGATTTGGGCTTTCTATTTCTTTTTTAGAGATAGGGTCTTGCTCTGTCACCCTGACTAGAATGCCGTGGCATAATGATCGCTCACTGTGGCCTCAAACTCCTGGGCTAAAGCCATCCTCCTGCCACAGCCTCCAGCATAGCTGGGACTACTGGGAGATGCTACTATGCACAGCTCATTTTTCTATTTTTAGTAGACATAGGGTCTTGCTCTTGCTTAGGCTGGTCTGGAACTCCTGGCTTCAAGTAATCCTCCTGTCTCAGCCTCCCAGAATGCTAGCATTATTGGTGTGAGCCACCGCTCCAGCCCTCTATTTATTCTTACGGTGTTTTTCTAGGATTTTGTGCATTTTGTGTCTTTTATTATATGAAGTTTGTACATTTCTTTTTTTTTTTTTTTTTTGAGACAGAGTCTTACTATGTTGCCCTTGGTAGAATGCCGTGGCGTTATAGCTCACAGCAACCTCCAATTCTTGGGCTTAAGCAATTGTCTTGCCTCAGCCTCCCAAGTAGCAGGAACTACAGGCACCCGGCTATTTTTTTGTGGCAGTTGTCATTGTTTAGCTGGGCTAGGCCAGGTTCAAACCTGCCAGCCTCTGTGCATGTGGGCGGTGCTGTAGCCACTGTGCTGCCTTACGTTCCTTGATTTTCTCTTTTGCCTCTCTTCTGGGAGTAGGCATATTCTCTTTTTCATTTCTTCTGTTTACCTGTCCCTTCTCTCTTTATTCCTTGATCAGTTGCAGGAGAAACTTATTTTACTTGTATGTCTTCAGATAATTTGGGTTTTGTTGATCCTCCCCCTACGTATTTGTTTTATATTTTATTATTATTTTTTTTTAAGAGACAGAGTCTGACTTTGTCACCCTCGGTGGAGTGCTGTAGCATCACAGCTCACAGCAACCTCAAACTCTTGAGCTTAGGCAATTCTCTTGTCTCAGCCTCCCGAGTAGCTATAGGCGTGGACTATAGGCACCCACACAATGCCCAGCTGTTTTCTTTTTTTTCATTATGGTTTTTTTAATGGATGTACAAATGTTTTTCTTACATGGTTTAAGTCAGGGCTACAAGTGTTCATTGTACCCAAATATTTTTGCTCCTCCCTTTTGCCCTCTCTGCCCTGGGACTTTTACTATATTTCCTTCTGTGCATATGTGTACACGTTGTTTAGTTCCAATTTTATTAGAGTATATGTAATGTTTGCTTTTACGTTCTTGACATATTTCACTTAGGATAATCTCCAGTTCCTTCCAAATTTCTGTAAAAGAATTAATTCATCCTATTTATGGCTGAGGAGTACTCCATGGTATACATATACCACATTTGTTAATGCATTTCATTAGTTATGGGTCTTATGCATTCCTTAGGTTTAATTTTGTGTTCTTTTATAATATCTCAATTTTGACACTTAGCTAATTAATTTTCAGGCTGTCTTCCTTCCTGTGTTTTCAAAAACCTGCTTCTCAGACCAGGCTAGGTGGCTCGTACCTGTAGTCCAAGCACTTGGGAGGCACAGGCAGGTGGATTGTCTGAACTCACAGGTTCGAGACCATCTTGAGCCAGAGCAAGACGTCTTCTCTAAAAATAGGCTAAGGCAAAAGGATCACTTGAGTCCAAGAGTTGGAGGTTGCTGTGAGCTATGATGCCATAGCACTCTACCGAGGGTGACAAAGTGAGACTCTGTATAAAAAAAAATAGCCGGGTGTTGTGGCGGGCACCTGTAGGCTCAGCTACTTGGGACACTGAGTGAAGAGAATCGCTTAAGCCCAAGAGTTTGAGGTTGCTGTGAGCTATGACATCACAGCACTCTACCAAGGGTGACAAAGAGACACTGTCTCAAAAAAAACAAAAACAAAAACCTGCTTCTCTTGGGCAGTGCCTGTGGCTCAGTGAGTAAGGCACCAGCCCCATATACGGAGGGTGGTGGGTTTGAACCCGGCCCCAGCCAAACTGCAACAAAAAAATAGCTGGGCACTGTGGTGGGTGCCTGTAGTCCCAGCTACGTGGGAGGCTGAGGCAAGAGAATCACCTAAGCCCAAGAGATGGAGGTTGCTGTGAGCTGTAACACCACAGCACTCTACCAAAGGCAAAAAAGTGAGACTCTGTCTCTTAAAAAAAAAAAACCCTGCCTCTCTACATCCCACAAGTTTTCCTGTATTGAACATATTTTGTTAATCACTGGGAATCTTGTATTCTAAATTGGGGGATTCTCATACTATCTTTACTATTTTAAGTTTTCTGTGCTGATCTTGTATGTTAATCTATGAGAATCCTGTGCCCTGCATTGTGCCTCTTCTTTCCAGAGAGGATCTGCATCTGCTTCTGAGCAACCAGGGGAAGCTCCTGACCTGGGAATCTGCTTGTCCCTGCAAAAGTCCAGCTTAACACATTAACTTCCATGTGAATTTTTTTTTTCTTTTTTTCAGATAGAGTCTCACTTTGTTGCCCTGGGTCGAGTGCCATGGTGTCATGACTCATAGCAAACTTGGCGCCCATAGCTTAGTGGTTAGGGTGCTGGCCACATACACCGGAGCTAGTGGGTTTGAACCTGGCCTGGACCAGCTGAACAATGACAACTGCAACAAAAAAATAGCCAGGCATCAGGCCAGGTACAATGGCTCATGCCTGTGATCCTAGCACTTGGGAGGCTGAGGTGGGTGAATTGCCTGATTCATGGGTTCAAGATCAGCCTGAGCTAGAACAAGACCTCATTGCTAAAAATAGCCAGGCATTGTGGCAGGTGTCTGTAGTCCCAGCTACTTGGGAGACTGAGGCAAGAGAATTGCTTAAGGCCAAGAGTTTGAGGTTGCTGTGAGCTGTGACGCCATTGCACTCTACCCAGGATAACATAGTGAGACTCTTTGTCTCCAAAAAAAAACAAAAAACAAAAAACTCTTGGGCTCAAGAGATCCTCTTGCCTCAGCCTCCCGAGTAGCTGGGGTTATAGGTGCTCACCACAACACTGGGCTACTTTTAGAAACAGGTCTCACTCTTGCTCAGGCTGGTCTTGAACTCCTGAGTTCAAGCAATCCACCCACCTTCGCCTCCTAAAGTGCTAGGATTACAGGCATGAGCCACCGTGCCCAGCCAACTTACGCTAATTTTGAGCCTGGGCCTCGTAAAGTATATATAACTTACACATTTCTTGACCTACTAAGATACCATGGCTCCAAGGAAAAACATTTATTTGCTAGTGTGGCAGTCAAAGTTAATTCAGTAGTTAAAGGGCCTTTCCTGGGCTAGGTCTAAGATCTAGACTCTGTTCATACTACTAATACTGATACTTGTCCTTACGGCAAACCTGCTTCTACTATTCTCATTATATGGTTTTTAGTTTTTTGTTTTAAATTGTTTTTGTAAAGACAGAGTTTCACATTATCGCCCTTGGTAGAGTGCCATGGCGCCACACAGCTCACAGCAACCTCCAACTCCTGGGCCCAGGCGATTCTCTTGCCTCCTGAGTAGCTGGGACCACAGGCACCCGCCTCAACACCTGGCTATTTTTTTGTTGCAGTTTAGCCGGGGCCAGGGCCAAACCCACCACATGGGGATGGCGCCCCACCCACTGAGCCACAGGCGCCGCCAGGTTTTTAGTTTTCTTTGAGTCAGGATCTTGCTGTGTTGCCCACAATGGTCTTGAACCCCTGGGCTCAAGTGCCACCATGTTCACTAATTTTTTCTATTTTTATCAGAGATGCAGTTTTGCTCTTACCAACTTCCAACCTTAAGTGATCCTTCCACCTTCACCTCCCAGAGTGCTAGGATTACATGTGTGAGCCATAGTGTCCAGCCTCCCTCACTTTCTAAAGAACCCAGAAATGTGCTAAAAGTATGTTTGCTATAATTTATCCAAGATTCAGTTGTATTTTAATGTGAGACCCCTTTTACTTATTGTGCTGCCAGAAGTAAAAAGTTCATCGCTATGGTTTTGATATTTTCTCTTCTTTTTTTTTTTTAAGACAGAGTTTCACTATGTCACCCTCGGTAGAGTGCCATGACGTCACAGTTCACAGCAACCTTCAACTCTTGGACTCAAGCAGTTCTCCTGCCTTAGCCTCCCAAGTAGCTAAAACTACAGGTGCCCACCACAACACCCAACTACTTTTTGTTGCAGTTGTCATTGTTGTTTAGCAGTCTGGGGCCGGGTTCGAACCTGCCACCCTTGGTCCATGTGGCTGGCACTGTAACCACTGTGCAACGGGTGCTGAGCCAAGCCCCTTGTTTTTTAAGTGTTACAAGTTGGCATACTTAGATGCTGTCTTCAAACTTGCTAGTTGGATAGATAGACAAATAATGGTCACCAAACAGTATGAATTATGTGCATAGTAACCACAGAGGAATAGCATATAGGTCAGACAGAGATGAGAGATGATTTCCCTATAGGCATGAGTAGGAGAGGCCAGGCAGGGTGGCTCACACCTGTAATCTCAGCACTCTGGGTGGCTGGGGCCGGGGTGGATTGCTTTTTTTTTTTTTTTTTGTAGAGACAGAGTCTCACTTTGTCACCCTCGTTAGAGTGCTGTAACGTCACAGCTCACAGCAACCTCCAAGTACTGGGCTTAGGCGATTCTCTTGCCTCAGCCTCCCAAGTAGCTGGGATTCCAGGCACCCACCGCAATGACCAGCTATTTTTTTGTTGCAGTTTGGCCGGGGCCGGGTTTGAACCCTCCACCCTTGGTATATGGGGCTGGTGTCCTACCCACTGAGCCACAGGCACTGCCCGGGACTGGATTTGCTTTAGCTTGGGAATTGAAGACCAGCCTGAGCAAGAGCAAAAACTCATCTCTAAAATTAGCCGGGCGTTGTGGCAGGCCCCTGTAGTCCCAGCTGTTCGGGAGGCTGAAGCAAGAGAATCACTTGAGCCCAAGAGTTTGAGGTTGCTGTGAGCTGTAACGCTATGGCACCTACCCAGGGTGATAAAGTAAGATTCTGTCTCAAAAAAAAAAAAAAAAAAAGAAGAAGAAGAAGAAGTAAGAGGCCTATGGAAAAGTAAACCACTAGTGATAGAACAGACAGAATCATCCAAGGAAATACTGTCCCAGTCACTGGGGATACATCCATCCACCAGATGATTCTGAGATTTGCATGTTTTTAAAATGTAACATGAAACAAGTTTTCTTCTGTAGTTCAAGCCGTCTTCATTTGATTAGATGAAGAGCTAAACTGAGATTCACTGGAGTACTTTCTGTTCCCTGTCCACACTCCTCACTCTCCCCCTTCTGTACAGTCCTCTGTTCTCCACTCTCATTACCTTTCTCAAGGTGTTGTCTTTTCTCATTTCAGGTCCATCATAAAATATACTTACTAAACTTTGAAATAATCATTTGTTTTTAAACTAAGACTCTACATATATAGCCTATGGCTCCAAGTGAATGAATCCGGCCCGGGCCTGCCAAACAACAATGACAACTGCAACCAAAAAATAGCCCAGCGTTGTAAGGGGCGCCTGTAGTCCGGGCAGGGTGGCCCATACTTGTAATCCCAGCACTCTGGGAGCCTGAGGTGGGTGGATTGCTTGAGCTCAGAAGTTTGAGCTCGTCTCTAAAAATAGGTGGGCATTGTGGCAGGTCCCTGTAGTCCCAGCTGCTTGGGAGGCTGAGGCAAGAGAATTGCTTAAGCCCAAGACTTTGAGGTTGCTGTGAGCTATGACAACACAGCACTCTACTGAGGTCAACATAGTGAGACTCTCAAAAAAGAACAAAAAAACCCCCAAAAATTAGCTTTCTTTTGAATATAAAGCAAATGCTACATTCACAAAGCATGCTAAGTAGCGGAATTAATGTTATTATATATTGTCAAAGTGTTTTTCCTTATGTCATCTTCCTCACTAGGCCTACATTTTTGTCTGAAAACATCTTACTAATTCCAGCCTTATTTTATTTTATTTATTTATTGAGACAGGGTTTCACTTTGTGGCCCTCAGTAGAGTGCTGTGGCATCATAGCTCACAGCAATCTTCAACTCTTGGGCTTAAGTGATTCTCTTGCCTCAACACCCCAAGTAGCTTGGACTACAGGAGACTGCCACAACGCTCATTTTTTTTTTTTTGTTTGTTTGTTTTTGTTTTTTTTGTAGAGATGGTGTCTCACTCTGGCTCAGGCTGGTCTCAAACTTCTGAGCTCAGGGCAATCCACCCGCCTCAGCCTCCCAGAGTGCTAGGATTACAGGCATGAGCCACCACGCCAGGCTGAGCTAAGCATTTTCAATAGATAGATAGATGTAGTCACCTATTTCTCACAATATTTTCTTGACCCTTTTATTTCCAGTGGTTTTGATGAATAATCACCTTTTTGAAGCTGGTTCCTAACCCCTCTGTGGTTTCTCAGTGTAACCAAACATTACTCTGTCAGGGGATAACCTGTAGTGGTATCTCTTGTACCTAACTAAAAAACTCTATAAACATATTCCTTAACTGTATAAATTTAAGATTAAAAACCCCCCAATATATTGGGGCAGTGCCTGTGGCTCAAAGGAGTAGGGCGCCAGCCCCATGTACCAAAGGTGGCGAGTTCAAACCCAGCCCTGGCCAAAAACTGCAAAAAAAAAAAAAAAGAAGAAGGAAAATAGAATGAAAAATATCAGAGTATATTGCACATAGTAAGGCTAAGTATTGTTTCATGAAATATTTCTGTTAATACATGTATATGTATTCTTCAGCAGTCACGATAGAAAATACGTTTCTGGGCGGTGCTTGTGGCTCAAAGGGGTAGGGTGCCAATCCCATATGCCGGAGGTGGCGGGTTCAAACCCAGCCCCGGCCAAAAACTGCAAAAAACCCCCCAAACAAAGAAACAAACAAACAAAAAAAAACAGAAAAAAAAAAAAAGAAGGAAGGCTCAATGCCTGTGGCTCAAGCAGCTAAGGCGCCAGCCACATACACCTGAGCTGGCGGGTTCGAATCCAGCCCGGGCCCGCCAAACAACAATGACAGCTGCAACCAAAAAATAGCCGGGCGTTGTGGCGGGTGCCTGTATTCCCAGCTACTTGGGAGGCTGAGACAGGAGAATCGCTTGAGCCCAGGAGTTGGAGGTTGCTGTGAGTTGTGAAGCCACAGCACTCTACCCAGGGCGACAGCTTGAGGCTCTGTCTCAAAAAAAATAAAAATAAAATAAAATACATTTCTTACTGTGGGCTGAAATGAAACAATTTGGAAAAACAATAACGTAACCATTCTAAAGCTCAGTTTCCAGACAGTGGAATAAAATCTCTTTCATAGGTTTGCAGTGACAAATAAACAAGGTAATGTTTGTATTCATACACAGTAGGGAGCTCAAGGAAAAACTTTTTTTTTTGAGACAAAGTCTCACTCTAGAGTGTTGCCCTGGGTAGAGTTCTGTGGTGTCATAGCTCGCAGCAACCTCAAACTCTTGGACTCAAGCGATCCTCTTGCCTCAGTCTCCCAAGTAGCTGGACTACAAGCCCCAGCCACAATGCCTGGCTAGTTTTCTACTTTTAGTAAAGATGGCATCTCACCCCTCCTCAGGTTGGTTTTCAGCTCCTGAGCTCAAGCAATCCACTAGCGTCAGCCTCCCAAAGTGCTAGGATTACAGACATAAATCACCGCACCCTGCTAGTGTAATTTTTTTTGAAATCATCCCAAGTATAAATTCTGTGCCCATTGTTTATTTTGTTTGTTTACTTATTTTTAGAGCCGAGGTCTTCTTTTGTTGGGCAGGCTGGATGCAGTGGTGTGATCATAACTCACTGCAGGCTCCAACACCCTAGTAGCTGGGACTATAGGTGCCCCCTACAATGCCTGGCTAGTTTTTCTATTTTTAGGAGACAAAGGGTCTAGCTCTTCCTCAGGCTGCTCTCAAACTCCTGAGCTCAGGTGATTTATAGGCCTTAGCCTTCCAGACTGCTAGGATTTAGGCTTGAGCCACCCCAGCCACAAGCAATAATTATTAGCTTAATTTTCACAGGGAAGATGGCATCCAAAACCTGGGTTCACGTAACTAGCCTCAATGAAGAACATTAAGTAAGGGCCTTAGGAAGGCCTTTGAATATTAAGCCCTAGTTAAGACCGTAGGAGAGAGGTTCTGAGGAGGAAGGGGGCTCTCAATCAGTATGTTAACCGAAAAATACACTAAACTGGGGTGGTAACTGTGGCTCTGTGGGTAGGGCGCTGGCCCCATATACCAAGGGTGGTGGGTTTGAACCCGGTCCTGGCCAAACTGCAACAAAAAAATAGCTGGGCATTGTGATGGGTGCCTGTACTCCCAGCTACTTGGGAGACTGAGGCAAGAGAATTGCCTGAGCCCCCAGAGTTGGAGGTTGCTGTGAGCTGTGACATTACAGCACTCTACTGAGAGTGACAAAGTGAGACTCTGTCTCTAAAAAGAAAAATACACTAAACTAACTAATAACCTTTGCCCTGCTGGTGGTGCTGGTGGGCTTCTCCTACCCTATCTTGCACAGCCTCCCCGCAACCTGGGTTGGACTGGGACTCTTTTGCAAGGTTTGTTTTTGCTTATTTGTTTAGTCTTATATGGTTTGGTTTTGTTTGGAGGGTATTACGACTTTCAATCCTTTGTCATCCCACTCACTTCTCCCAGCCTGTCCCTGCCCAGAGCCTCCCTGGAGGATTGGGAGTCTGGATGTTGGGAGGTGAAAGGCTGCCCAGGCCGGTGGTAATATTGGAGGCAGAACTGTCGCCTCAAATAGGGCGGCTATCCTAGGCCGGCAAACGAAAGATTGAAGCGATTGGACTGTCACCAGCGAAGTGAGAAAAGGCGTAATTTTGGCATTGTCCTTAAAGATGTGTAGGAAAAGGGTATTGAGGGTGACTGTCTTCTCTGCGGGTTCTCTCTCGCTTCTCCCTTCTGGGCCCCCAGAGTCCATCCAGGGGTCCTCAAACTTTAAACAGGGGGCCAGTTCACTGTCCCTCACACGTTTGGAGGGCCGGACTACAGTTTAAAAAAAAAACTATGAACGAATTCCTACGCACACTACACATATCTTATTTTGGAGTAAAAAAAACAAAACGGGAACAAATACGATCACACCACCCCATGTGGCCCGCGGGCCGTAGTTTGAGGACCCCTGAGAGGGTCGGGTAGCAATGAGGAGGGGGTAAAGCCTCTGATTTGCACTTAGAGTAACTAGGTGGCTAACTCAAATGGCTCACTTACATATAAATCCTGGATGTACTCCTGGAAGTACGCTATACGTCCATACTTACTTAACGAGGAACCCACTACCGGCCTGCCACTAATACAGCCAATTTTACTTCCTTCTCGGCTCCCTTACCTCTGCCAACGCTCTCTCTTAGGTCCGCCCCTCAAAGATTGGCCCCCCCTCCCACTCGTAAGCCCCTCCCCTTGCCCTCTCTACCCTCCCTGGCTTCCAAATACTGTATCTCTTCCCCGCCCCCTTTTCTATTTCTGAACAGGCGTGTTCTGGGCAGCTCACTTGACTCCGTAGATTAGTATGAGATCGGTAGGGTCCTGAGCGTCCTGGACAGAGGAAAGCCTATCCCGAGAAAAAAGGCTTGGATTCCGCAGAATAATTTTACATCGAGATCTGCTGGAGAATTAGTTTATTTTTGGTCTTGGTGCATCAAGGCAGGAAGCGGAGGGTGCGTGGGCCAGTCGAACCTGAGGCAGCCTGAAGGCCCCATCAGGCGGCGCCGCGGGCAGCCGCGCAGCCGGGGCCTGGTGCAGCCGCCGCGGCCGCTGTCAGGGAAGCGCGAGCAGCCAATGGAACCCGGCAGCGGTCGCTGCTGCTGAGGCGGCGGTGTCGGCAGTCCGACCCCGACCGCCCGCGCCTCCTCTGCGGAGGTCCCCTAGAGGTAAGCTCCCCCTCCCCTTGAGTCCCCTTTGCCCTGCTGGTCGTGGTGGTGGGCTTCCCCTCCCCTGTGCCGCACAGCCTCCCCCCGACCTGGGTTCGACTACGAAACTGCCCTCCCGGGGGCAGCTGCACCCGGCGCTCCTCCCCACCCTTTCCTCAGGCCGGGGGTCCTCCTCTGCTTTTTGGCTTCCTCTTCTGTTTAGCTCTTCTCTCTGCCCCGGGCATTCCCCCCTCCCTCACGGTTATCCCTGTTGCCTCCGTCTCAAATTATTATTATTAAGTCATGAACCTTTTCCACATCAGACGACTTCCATAATCTTCATTCTTGCTTGTCCTTGTCGTCTGAGTTGCTGCCCCAAACCTCATGGACTCCACCTTTATCCCTTTTCTTATTTTGCCTCTTTCCTCAGGTCTCAGTGCATCCCCAGCACCGGGTTCCAGTTCCCTGAGCTAAGGATTGTATTCCTCCCTTCCTTTGCTTCTTCTGAGTCCATTACCTCACCGTCACCCACCCGCCTACCTAGCTCCTGGCTTCCAAGAATGGCCTAGTCCCTTCTCTTTAAGGGATCTCAGACCCTTGCCATCATTCTGAAGTTACATTCTACTTGGACTCTAGCCCTCACTCTTCTTGTCTAGGGTGCTTTACGATCCCTATAACATTTTTAAGCTTCTCTTACCCCTTCCTCAATCCCCCAACTCTCTGGATGTTTGTTTCTGTAGGAGGGACAAGATCTGACAGTGTCCCTTCCCATTTAGGATGTCCAACTTTGACACCTCCCTCAGGTTTCAAGGATTTCCCTGATCTTTGTGACATTTGGTTCTGTTTTCCCTATGGTCTTTATGTGTTCTCTTTCATGTTCTTTTATTTCCTCATACTACTTATTTCAGGATCAGCTAAACTTTGAACTAAAAGAAGAAAAATGTGTTAAAAGGAGGGGGAGCTTCAGCTGTCTAAGTCTCCTAGGGATAGAAGGATGTTTCTGAAGGATGGAACAAGTTTTGAAGAAGTCCCTATCAGATTACACTTTGCTGACTCCTTGAGAGCACCCACTAGCAGGGATGAACAGGCCTGCATGGAAACTGAGGTTGTGAGATATTTTGTTTCAGATTATTTAATTTTAGGCTTATGTTGAAGGAATCACAGAATAGAATGTCTTCCCACCGTTGTCCAGATCCAGAAGAGTCAGTTTACTCTCTGTGGCTTACTGGAACAGTTTTGGTAGGTTCCATCTTGATCAGGCCCTGGGTAGGTGTGTGTGAGTGGGTAGGGGTTAACTGGAAAAAGGAACCTGAGACAGCGGAAAGAGCTTGTACATTCAGAATCAGGACTTCTGGGTTCAACGTGTAACTTCCTCACTTGACCTCTAGAGTAATCTTCTTGGGAAAATGGTCCACTCTGCAGGCATTAGTGCAGTAATAGGCTATTAAGAGGATGTAGGTGGAAGGAAAAATTAGATTTGGTTTATTTGTTTACAGAACATTCTGGGTTTCCTCAGACAAAAGGTATTTATTAGTAGTGGTTTAGTCATCTTGGGAATTCTCCTTGATCTTGGTCTTTCTGTCAGATTTTTCTGGTCTACAACCATGGATGTAAGTCGTTGGAAAACCAGGCTTCAAGCTGGCTTCTTTCATCTGCCCTATTTTTCCCCCCAGTGCATTAAGTGGTCACCTGTGCTGTTCCTCCATACTTGACCTATAACTCCATATTCTATATAGGGGAAGTGTGTTTATGGAAAAGCCCTTTGATGAAGCTGGCTGGAAGAGAGAACTCAGAGGGAGCTGAGACTCAGGACTTAGTTGCTACCTTGTATTCCATGGTTCCTTCTTAGCCTGTGATAGCAAAGAAGGCACGTGAAGTTCCATTCACATTCTGACTCTAGACCTGTTTGGAAGTAATGTGCCACCTCGTCCCATTTCCCTCTTCTCTCTCTCTTATCATTAGCCAGAGTACAGCCTCCACATAATCCTTTTTAGGAGAAGCTTCACTCCTTGGAAGCATTCCCAACCAGAAGTCATATTTTCCCTAGTTTCCCCGTTTCCTTCTCCAGAGCTGGGTTCACACTGGATGGAAATAATTTTTTTTTTTTTTTTTTTTTTTTTTTTGCAGTTTTTGGCTGGGGCCGGGTTTGAACCCACCACCTCCGGTATATGGGGCCGGTGCCCTACTCCTTTGAGCCACAGCACCACCCCGATGGAAATAATTTTTCTGAGTGCCATCCAAAGCAGCAAATTGAGATTCTTTGATTTGGGGAAGAAGTTTGGGAGGAAGAACTTTCAATAATTGTCATGAGACAAAAGAAGGCCTAGTTCAAGCACATTTGGGACTTGGAGCGGGAAGGAACAGTTCAGAGAGGAGTGAACATACAGGTTGCTTTCTTTGCCATCTGTCTGTTTCAGCAGGGGCTCCCAGAGCTGACTTGGGCTGTCTGTCTGGAATCTGCTTCTACCAGCTCCGTGGCTCTGCCCAGAGTTCTCAGCGTGTTTCAATATTGACTTAACTATCTTGAGACCACTGCCTTTACTACTCTCCTTCTGGTAGCTTGAGAATGCCCTCTCCCCTGATGCCACCACCCTCTGGGGCCTTGGCATTTACCTGGTCTTGATGAGACTTGAGCCTGCTTGACTACTCAGCCCTAAATTTTTACAAGGAAAAAGGAGTAATCAATCTCCACTTTTACCACTGAGGTCAAAGGGGAAAGATAAGTTGAGACCTTCTGAAAGAAAGATTTGAGTTAGACCTTAAGACATGAGAAAGAACTTTTTTGGGGCAGTGCCTGTGGCTCAGTGAGTAGGGCACGGGCAGGGGGGGCAGGTTCAAACCCTGCCCCAGCCAAACTGCAACAAAAAAATAAAGAACTTTTTTTCTTTTACTTTGAGACAGAGTCTCACTATGTCGCCTGCAGTAAAGTGATATGGTGTCACAGCTCACAGCAACCTCAAACTCTTGGGCTAAAGAGATTGTCTTGCCTCAGCCTCTTGAGTAGTTGGGACTTCAGGCATCCGCCACAACACCCAGCTATTTTTTTGGTTGCAGTTGTTACTGTTTAGCAGGCCCTCAGTGTATGTAGCTGGCGCCCTACTCGCTGAGCTGTGGGCACTGAGCTGAGAAAAAACTTCTTAACAGAACAGTGTTCTGGTGATGTGGAGTCTCTTTTGAAGAGCAATCTCTTTTTTTTTGAGACGGAATCTCACTATGTCACCTTATGTAGAGTGCTGTAGTGTCACAGCTCACAGCAACCTCAAACTCCCAGCCTCCCAAGGGGCCAGGACTACAGGTGCCCGCCCTAACACCTGGCTATTTTTTGGTTGTAGTTGTCATTGTTGTTTGGCAGGTCCAAGTTGGATTTGAACCTGCCAGCTTTGGTGTATGTGGCCAGTGCCCTAGCCACTGAGCTACAGGCCCTGAGCCAGAAGAGCAATCTCTTTTTAAAAATTATTATTTTTAGTCACAGGGTCTTGCTCTGTTACCCAGACTGGTGTAATCATAGGTCACTACAGCCTCAAACTCCTGGGCTCAAGGGATCCTCCTGCCTCAGCCTCCTGAATAGAACTACAGGCATCCACCACAGTGCCTGATTAGTTTTTAAAGTTGGAGAAACAGAGTCTTGCAATGTTCATCAAGCTGATCTTGAACTCCTGGCCTCAAGTAACCCTCTTGCCTCAGCTTCCCAAAGTGCTGGGATTACAGGTGTGACACCAGGTCTGGCTGTAAAACTTATTACTAAAGGAATACATGCACTTGGTAGCAAACTCAATAGTACTAAAAGAATTTATGATGAAAACCAGCAGTCCCTTTCTATTCTTCCCTACTCCTCCTCCAGAGTTAACCTCTTTAATTATCTCAGTGTTTAGTTCTGAAGGTTATCCCTTAGCTTTAGATAAAATGCTTTTGCCTTTATCTCTTGACCTACTGTTACAAAAGAGAATTTAGTTTTAGAGAATTTATACCTCTTGTTTATGTAATTGTCATTTTTAATTTCTTCTACTAGACACCTTGTAACTTTAAATAGTATATTTGAACCTCCTTGTTTTTTCCATTAACTTTTAACAAGCTCTCTTAACCTACTTTGCAGGGTGAAGATACTGGCTCCATTGCCGGACCTCCTGCCTGCTTGCTTGGAGGCAGATGGTCCCTTAAAGGACATTCCATGAAAATAGAGAAACAGATAAAAACATCAGGATTGGGCTCGGCACCAGTGGCTCAAGCAGTTAAGGCACCAGCCACATACAACTGAGCTGGCGGGTTCGAATCCAGCCCGGGCCTGCCAAAGAACAATGACAGCTACAACCAAAAAATAGCTGGGCATTGTGGCGGGTGCCTGTGATCCCAACTACTTGGGAAGCAGAGGCAGGAGAATCACTTGAGCCCAGGAATTGGAGGTTGCTGTGAGCCGTGATGGCACAGCACTCTACCCAGAGCAACAGCTTGAGGCTCTGACTCCAAAAAAAAAAAAATGGTTGGTCTGAACCAGTCCATATTTATCTAATCCATGGAGAAAAATTTGAAGAAGGGAATGTTGATTAACTGGGGATTGATTTGGAGTTCTTTATCATTCTATCCTAGCAGAGATCAGTCCAATAAGTCTTTTATTATTTGAGACAGTCTCAAGCTGTCACTCTGAGTAGAGTGTCATGGTGTCACAGCTCACAGCAACCTCCAACTCTTGGGCCCAAGGGATCCTCTTGCCTCAGTTTTTCTTTCTTTCTTTCTTTTTTTTTTTTTTTTTTTTTTTGAGACCGAGTCTCATTATGTTGCTCTCAGCTGAGTGCCGTGGTGTGACAGTTCACAGCAACCTCAGACTCTTGGGCTTAAGTGATTCTCTCTTGCCTCAGCCTCCCAAGTAGCTGGGACTACAGGCACCCCCTACAATGTCCGGCTGTTTTTTTGTTGTAGTTGTCGTTGTTTAGCTGGCCTGGGCCAGGTTCAAACCTGCCATCCTCGGTGTATGTGGCTGGCGCCATAACCACTGTGCTATGGGCGCTGAGCCAAGTTTTTCTTTTTCTTTTTTTTTTTTTACAGACAGAGTTTCACTTTGTTGCCCTCGGTAGAGTGCTATGGTGTCACAGCTCACAGCAACCTTCAGCTCTTGGACTTAGGCGATTCTCTTGCCTCAGCCTCCCGAGTAACTGGGACTACAGGTTCCCGCCACAACACCTGGCTATTTTTTTGCTGCTGTTTGGCCAGGGCCGGGTTTGAACCCACCACCCTCGGTATATGGGGTCAGCGCTCTACTCACTGAGCCACAGGCACCGCCCTAAGCCATGTTTTTCTGTTTTTAGTAGAGATAGGGTCTCACTTTTTGCTCAAGCTGTTTTCGAGCTTATCCACCCACCTCAGCCTGCCAGAGTGGTAGGATTACAGGTGTGAGCCACCTCGCCAGCCCTCTTGATTTTTTTGTGAGACAGAGTCTCACTTTGTTGTGCCTGGTAGAGTGCTGTGGCGTTATAGCTAACAGCAACCTCAGACTCCTGGGCTCAAGTGATTGTCTTGCCTCAGCCTCTTGAGTAGCTGGGATTACAGGTGCCTGCTACAACGCCTGGCTATTTTTACAGACAGGGTCTCACTCTTGCTCAGGCTGATCTTGAACTAAGCTCAGGTGATCTGCCCGCCTTGGCCTCCCAGAGTGCTGGAATTATAGGCATGAGCTTCTGTGTCCAGCCCCCAAGTAAGTCCTTTAATAGAGGCTGGTGGAAGGTTGTTTGCCTAGAATCTTTTGATGTGATGAGAAATGAGAACCCAGTGGTTTTTTTTTTTGTATTGTTAAATCATAGCTGTGTACATTAGTGCAATCAAGGGTTACAATGTGCTGGTTTCATATGCAATCTGAAATATTCTCATCGAACTGTTCAACGTAGCCTTCATGGCATTTTCTTAGTTATTGTATGTAGACATTTGTATTCTGCCTTTAGTAAGTTTTGCCTGTACCCATTCTAAGATGCACAATAGGTGTGGCCCCACCCATTACCCTCCCTCCACCCTAACCTCCCTTCCCTTTCCTTGGCCCTTTCCTCATAGTCTTGTGCTATAGTTGGGTTATAGCCTTCCTGTGAAAGCTATAATTTAGCTTCATAGTAGGGCTGAGTACATTGGATACTTATTCTTCCATTCCTGAGATACTTTGCTAAGAAGACTGTGTTCCAGCTCCATCCATGTAAACATGAAAGAGGTAAAGTCTCCATCTTTCTTTAAGGCTGCATAATATTCCATGGTGTACATATACCACAATTTATTAATCCATTCGTGGATCGATGGTGCCCTTGTGAAATTCTGAAGGGAATGTAAATCAGTATAATCAAGGAAAACAGTAGGAAGATTCCTCAAAAAATTAAGAATAGAATTACCATGGGATCTAGCAATTCCAATTCGGTGTATGTATCTAAAAGAATTATATAAGGGTCTTGAAAAGACACTTGCATCCCATGTTCTTTACAGCATTATACATAATTGTCAAAATATGGAAACAACCTATTTTTTCAACAGATGAATGTGTATGTGTGTGTGTGTGTGTGTGCGTGTGTGGAAATCTTGACATTTGTGACAACATGGAAGGAGCTATAAGCAAGACATGGAAAGTAAAATATTGTGTGATCTAACTTACATGTGGAATTTTAAATAATCAAATTCATAGATGCAGAGAGTATGCTAGTGGTTGCCCAGGAGCATAAACTGTTAAAAGCTCAATTTTACATTTAAAGATGAGAAAAACAAAAATAAAAGACATTACAAGCCATAGTGAATGGTGACTTTCTCTTTCAATGAAAGATTACAAATGTGGAGAAGTATTGGTATTCAAGGAAGAAAGGGTGAATAGTTATGATTAGCATTTCAGAGGAATATTTTTAAAGAAGAAAAAAGACATGGAAACATAATATTTAAAGGACTGGGGCAGGCCAGCCAAAGTGGCTCATGCCTGTAATCCTAGCACTCTGGGAGGCCAAGGTGGCTGGATTGCTTATGCTCAGGAGTTCAAGACAAGCCTGAGCAAAAGTGAGACCCATCTCTATTAAAAATAGAAAAACTGAGCAGGCATGGTGGCAGGTGCCTGTAGTCCTGGCTACTTGGAAGGAAGAGGCAAGAGGATTACTTGATCCCAAGAGTTTGAGAGCGTTGTGAGCTATGATGGCACCACAATACTTCTACCCAAAGCAGAAACAGAGTGACACTGTCTCAAAAAAAAAAAAAAAAAAAAAAAAAAAAAAACCAGGATGGGAGCAATCAGTTTGGCTAGAAGAGAGGACTTGTAAGTAGTTGATAGCACCTTGAAGAGGTTGGTTGGAGCAAGGTTATGGAGGACTAGCAAATCATGCTTGGGCCTTTGGACTCTTATTCTATAAGTACTGGAAAAGAGTAGTGTGGAAATAATAGTGTCAAAAGATGACAATGATTATAATATTCTGGGTAAAACACGGGCCCTGAATCTAGGTAGACCAATCAAGGGGCTTTTGTAAGAGCTGAAAGGAAGGGTTAGTAGAGTAGAAGAGCAAAGGAAGCTCATACTGAAAGGTAGGTGCCATTTGTTCTTTAAACATAAACTTTTAAACGACAAGTAATTAAAAAATGTCGGAGCATTTATTAATTAAAATTAGTGTTAAATTTAAAGTGTGAATGTCCCTTGTCATCACTTCTCCTGCTCTCTAGGGGATTTAACATTAAGAACATTTTTCCTGGTTTTGCCTTATTTTTAAGTAAAAAGCAATTTACTAGATCAATGACGTTTAGTCTGTATGCATAGGCTGTACCATATTAATTTTTGGTGCAGTAGCCATACACACGTCCATCTGATTTTAATATACCTTGAAATCACAGTCTTTTCATCAGATTGTATTTCAGAGGTCTGCCTCTAATCTGTTAGGAAATTTTTCTTTCAACAGT
>CAUYPK010006144.1:0-27094 GCA_963574355.1 Loris lydekkerianus | reverse complement strand
ATCATCAGCAAAGAGCAAGAGTTTAACCTTCTCTGTTCCTATTTCAATACCCTTGATCTCCTTCTCTTGCCTGATTGAATTGACTTGTGGTGCATCTTACAATGGTATATGTGAAACTTAGTAAATGTGGAATGTAAATGTCTTAACACAATAACTGTGAAAATGCCAGGAAGGCTATGTTAACCAGTGTGATATAAACGTGTCAACCGGTCTGTGAAACTAGTGTATGATGCCCCATGATCATATCAATGTACATAGCTATGATTTAATAAAAAAAAAAAAAAGAACTTCCACCACTATGTTGAATAGTAGTGGTAATGGTGGACATCCTTGTCTGATTCCAGTTCTAAATAGAAATGCTTTCAACTTTACTCCATTAAGAATTATATTGACTATAGGTTTGTTGTAAATGTCTTGTATTAGCTTAAGGAATGTCCCAAATATGCCTATTTTCTTAAGTATTCTTGTCAGAAAAGTATACTCAATTTTGTCTAATACTTTTTCTGTATCTATTGAAAGAACCATGTGGTCTTTGTATTTGCTTCTATTTATGTGGTTAATTACATTTATGGATTTATATATGTTGAAAAAACCTTACATGGCTGTGATTAAAGCCCACTTGATTATGATGTATATATGTTTTAATGTATAGCTGTATTCTGTTTGCTAGGATTTTATTGGATATTTTTGTGTCAGTATTTATTAATGATGTTGGTGTATAGTTTTCTTTTTTTGTTGGATACTTTCCTAGTTTTTGGTATCAAGGTGAGATTTGCTTTGTAGAAGGAGTTGGAAGAGTTCCTTCCTTCTCTGTATTGTGGAATAGGTTCCACAATATAGGTATGAGATTCTCATTGAAGTTTTAGTAGAATTCTTTTTTAAAGCCATCTTATCCAGGACTTCTCTTTGTTGAATGATTTTTTATTATTGCAATTTTGGTGCTTGATATTGGTCAGTTCAAAATTTCTAATTCTTTCTAGTAGAATTGATGGAGGTTGTGTGATTCCAGGTACGGGTCCATTTCATCCACATTTTCAATTTTCTGGACACAGAACTTTTTGTGGCAATCAGTGATAATCATTTAGATTTCTTGAACGAAATAACAATGAAGCCACAAGTTATTAAAACCTCTCAGATACTGCCTTTGCTCATTAGATGTCCATATCCAAAAATAAATAAATAAAGAAAGAAAGAGAGAGAGAGAGAGAGAGAGAGAGAGAGAGAAAGAATCAACAACCTTATGAACCATCTCAAGGAACTGGAAAAGGATGAGCCATCTAATCCCAAAACCTAGCAGAAGAAAAGATATAACCAAAATTAGCAGAATTAAATGAAATTAAGAATATAATAACCAGAAGATCAGTGAAACAAAATGTTTGTTCTTTGAAAAGATTAATGAAATTGATAAGCTTGGCCAGACTGACTAGAAAAAGTAAACTAAAATTTCTAATAACCTTAGAAATAACCTTAGAATAACCTTAATTACAAATGAAAAAGAAAAATAACCACAGACACCACAGAGACACACAAGATCATCAATGATTACTGTGATGAGATAATCTAATGGGAAAATAATAGTTTTTTTCCAACACATATTTCTGGAAACACTTGGCGTCTACATGCAAAAACACTAACAAAAATAGAAAGTTGAATCTCTTTCTTATACCAGATACAAAAATCAACTCAGAAAGAAATAATTTGCCTAAATATAAGAGAAACTATAAAACTCTTAAAAGAAAACAGAGGAATAAATCTTCACAACCTCAGTTTAGACAAAGACTTTATTGAATTCACACTAAAAGCACAAGTGTGTTTGTTGGGTGAGCAATGGGAAATGTTGGTCAAAGATACAAAATTTTAGTTAGACCAAAAAAATTAATAGGTAATCTATTGTACAACATGGTGACTATATTTAATAACATATTGTATTCTTGAAAAATGAAGACCAAGATTTTAAATAATTTCATCATAAAAATGATACATTTGTGAGGTAATGTGTATGTTAATTAGCTAGATTAAGCCATTGCATAATATGTATATTTTTTAAATCATGGTAGCCATTATAAATACATTAAATTTTATATGTTATATATGTTTTAAAAATCATGATAGCCATTATAAATACATTAAATTTTATTTCTTGATTCTTTAAAAATAAGAATAACAAATTTTTACAAAGACAACATTTTGGGGAGAATGAGGAGAAATTGGAGCCCCCATACAGAGCTGGTGAAAATACAAAATGATGCATCTCTATAAAAACAGATTTGGCCAGTTCTCAACCTGTGAAACATAGAGTTATTACATGAATCACTCCTAGGTATATACCCAAGATAAATACAAATATACTGTCCATGCAAAAATGTGTACATGAATGTCCATAGCAGCATTATTCTTAATACCAAAAAAGTAAAAAAGAAAACTCACAATGTCCATGAACTGATGAATGAATGATACACAATAGCCATGCAGCAGCACATTACTGAGCAACAAAGAAATACTGATACCTGGTTACAACACAAATGCATCATGAAGATGTTCCATTAAGTGAAAGAAGCCACTTACAAAAGCTTGTATAGTGTATGATTCCATTTATAAGAAATGTTCCTAATAAGAAAATCTATAGATAGGTAAATTATTGTTTTTCTTGGGATCAAAGGGGAAAATGAGCCTAACTGCCAATGAGATGATGAAAATGCACCAAAAATATAATGTGATGATAGTTGCTGACCTGTAAATACACTAAAAATGATCAAATTGTATACTTTAAATATGTAAAAGGCATGAAATGTGAATTGTGTCTCAATAAAGCTGCTTTAAAAATAATCATCGTGGGCTGGGCACCTGTAGCTCAAGTGGCTAAAGCGCCAGCCACATACCCCCGAGCTGGCAGGTTTGAATCCAGCCTGAGCCTGCCAAACAACAATGACAACTACAACCAAAAAATGGCCAGGCGTGTGGTGGGTGCCTGTAGTTCCAGCTACTTAGGAGGCTGAGGCAAGAGAATCGCTTAAGCCCAGAAGTTGGAGGTTGCTGTGAGCTATGATATTACAGCACTCTTCCCAGGGTGACGGCTTGAAGCTCTATCTCAAAAAAAAAAAAAAAAAAAAAAAAAAAAAAAATCATCATGAAGTAGGTCAAAAAAGTGAAAATCTAAGACAATAATTGCTGAAGATATTTTTTAATTGACCTATGACTGTCAGAAGGAAATTTTCCTTATTTTATGCCTCCTTTGAGAATATTATAAATTCTAATTATTCCTATTTAAAATGTTATTCCCTTTATTATTTTTATGATTTAAAATCATTACGAATTTAAAAATTGGTTTAGGAAATCTTGGTCAACTCAGACATTAGAAAACGACAGACAGGTGAATTTCTATATTCCATATATTTGTTCCTATTATTTGCTATGTAGATGTAGTATTATTTTAACCCACAATGTTTAGTCACAGGAAGATACCTTCTTAAGAGGACCTATATTAGAATCTAATAGTTTAATTAAAATGCTATTCTGTCAAACAACTTTGAACATATTAAGTTATTCAAAATTTGTAGAGCTCAGGAGGGTACTTACCATAAAAGGTAATTTTTCTATATTACGAGAGATGAAAATGTGATAAAAAATTATGAATACCACATATACACTTTGTCCAGTGGCCAACATTGATCTAATAACTGCACACTATTGGGTTTGTCAAGGGAAATTTATTTTCTTTTTCAAATCACACCTGATGATATCACCAAAATACTATTTAATATTTCTCATAGAAAACAGTGTTCGGAAAAATTCATTTTGCATTTTGATTTCAGAAAAACTGTAAGTTGTCCATTTTAACTTCTACAAATATTGTGATTAGACAATAAGAATTATGTTTTTTTTATTAAATCATAGCTGTGTACATTAATGCAATTATGGGGTACATTGTGCTGGTTTTATATACAATTTGAAATACTTTCATCAAACTGATTACCATAGCCTTCACTGCATTTTCTTAGTTATTATGTTAAGACATTTATATTCTACACTTAGTAGATTTAACATGTACCCTTGTGAAATGCACCATAGGTGGGGTCCCACCATTATCCTCCCTCCGCCATCCTTTCCCCTCCCCTCCCTCTCCTCTTTCCCCTTCATCTTGGGCTGTAGTTGGATCATACCTTTCATATTGAAGTGTGGGTCCTTATAAATTGGTTTCATAGTAGGGATGAGTACATTGGATACTTTTTCTTCCACCCTTGAGATACTTTACTAAGAAGAATATGTTCCAGCTCCATCCATGTAAACATAAAAGAGATAAAGTATCCATCTTTTTAAGGCTGCACAATATTCCATGGTGAACAAATTCCATAATTTATTAATTCATTCATGGGTCAATGGGCACTTGGGCTTCTTCCATGAAGAAGCAATTATGAAGTGGGCTGCAATAAGCATCCTGGTACAAATATCTTTGTTATAAAGTGATTTTTAGTCTTCTGGATACATACCTAGTAGAGGAATTACAGGATTGAATGGCGGGTTTATTTTTAGATCTGTAAGTCATCTCCAAACATTTTTCCAAAAGGAACGTATTAGATTGCATTCCCAGAAGCAGTACAGATGCATTCCCTTTTCTCCACATCCATGCTAACAACTATGGTTTGGGGATTTTGTGATATGGGCCAATCTTACTGGAGTTAGATGATAACTCAAAGTAGTTTTGATTTGCACTTCTCTGATGATTAAGGATGATGAGCATTTTTTCATGTGACTGTAGGCTGTGCACCTGGCTTCTTCAAAGAAGTTTCTCTTCAAGTCCCTTGCGCACCCTGAGATGGAATCACTTGTTCTTTTCTTGCTAATATGTTTGAGTTCTCTGGGGATTCTGGTTATTAAACCTTTGTCAGAGACATAACCTGCAAATACCTTCTCTCATTTTAAGGGCTGTCTTCTTGCTTTACTTACTGTGTTCTTGGCTGTGAAGAAGAGTTTTAGTTTGATCAGATCCCAGTAATGTATTTTTGGTGTTGCTTCAATTGCCCTGGGGGTGAGGGGTGCCCTTCTCATAAAATATTCTCCCAGGCCAATTTCTTCAAGTGTTTTTCCTGCAATTTCTTCTAGTATTTTTTATAGTTTTGTGTCTTAAGTTTAAATCTTTAATCCAGTGAGAGTTTATCATTGTTAATGGTGAAAGGTGTTGGTCCAATTTTAGTCTTCTACAGGTTGCCAGCCAGTTTGACCAGCACCACTTGTTAAATAGGTTAAACCTTCCCTACTGAAGGTTTTTGATTGGCCTATCAAAGATCAAGTTATGGTAAATTGCTTGGTTCATCTCTTGGTTCTCTATTCTGTTCCATACATCTACCTCTCTGTTTTTGTGCTAGTACCATGCTGTTTTGATCACTATCGATGTATAGCATAGTCTGAAGTCTGGTAGCATGATTCCTCCTGATTTGTTTTTATTCTTGAGTAATGTCTTGGCTATTCAAGTTTTTTTCTGATTCCATATAAAATTAAGTATTATTTTTTCAAAGTCATTAAAGTATGATAGTGGTGCTTTAATAGGGATTGCATTAAAATTGTATATTGCTTTGGGTAGTATGGGCATTTTAACTATGTTGATTCTTCCCAGCCATGAGCATGCTACATTTTTCCATCTTCACCTATTTCTTTTCCTAAAGTTTCATAGTTCGTTTTATAGAGATCTTTCATGTCCTTTGTTAGGTAAACTCCCAAATATTTCATCTTCTTTGGCATTACTATAAAAGGAATAGAGTCCTTGACTGTTTTCTCAGCTTGACTTTTGATATATATACAGGCTATTGATTTGTGAGTATTGATTTTGTAACCTGAGATGCTACTGTATTCCTTGATCACTTTCAAGAGTTTTGTAGTAGAATCCCTGGTGTTTTCCAGATATACAATCATATCATCTGCAAAGAGTGAAAGTTTGATCTCCTCTGATCCTATATGGATACCCTTGATCACCTTTTCTTGCCTGATTGTGATGGCTAAGACTTCCATTACAATGTTAAAAAGCAGTAGAGACAAGGGGCAATCTTGCCTGGTTCCTTACCTGAGTGGAAATGATTTCAATTTAACTCCATTCAATACAATATTGGCTGTGGGTTTGCTGTAGATGGCCTCTATCAGTTTACAAAATGTCCCTTCTATACCTATTTTCTTAAGTATTCTGATTATAAAAGGATGCTGGATATAATCAAAAGCTTTTTCTGAATAAATTGAGAGAATCATATGGTCTTTATTTTTTACTTCATTTTATATTTTGCTTATGTGATGTATTATATTGATAGATTTACATATATTTTTGAACCATACTTGAGATCCTGGGATAAAGCCAACTTGGTCATGGTGTATAATTTGTTTGATGTATTTCTGGATTCTGTTTGCTAGGATCTTATTGAATATTTTTGTATCTATATTCATAAAAGACATTTGTCTATAATTTTCTTTTTTTGTTGGTTGTTTTCCTGGTTTGGGGATCAGGATATTTGCTTCATAGAATGTGTTGTAAAGTATTCCTTCTTTTTCTATGCTTTGGGAAAGGTTATGTAGTATAGGTCCTAGTTTCCCTTTAAAGGTTTGGTAGAGTTCTGATGTAAAGCTTTCTGGTCCCAGACTCCTCTTTTCTGGGAGATTTCATATAGTTGATTCTATTTCAGTACTTGATATAGATCTGTTCAACATTTTTAATTCTTTCTGAGTAAGTCTAGGAAGTTAGTGTGCTTCCAAGTATTGATCACTTTATTTCAAATTTTTATATTTCTGAGAATAGATTTTTTATAGTATTCATCAAGAATTTCTTTAATTTCTGAGGTGTCTCTTATTAATTTGCCCTTTTCATTTCTGTTGATGAAATCAGGGATTTTAATTTTCTGTTTTTGGTTAACTTAGCTAATGGGTTTTTATCAATTTTGTTAAACTTTTCAAAATATCACCCTTTTGATTCATTGATCTTTTGAGTAATTCTTTTGTATTTGATTTCATTTAATTAGACTCTAATTTTGGTTATATCTTTTCTTCTTCTGGGTTTGTTTGGGGTGGAAGTGCTCTTCCTTTTCCAGTTGCTTGAGATTTCCCATGAAGTTGTTGACTTCCTCTATTTCCATTCTCTTAAGGAAGGCTTGTAGTGCTATAAATTTTCCTCTTAGGACTTTCTTTGCAGCATCTCAGAGGTTCTGATAATTCATACTTTCATTATCATTCTGTTCCAAAAGGTTGGTAATTTCCTTCTTAATCTCATCTTGAACCCAGTTATCTTTCAGTATACAGTTATTTAGTTTCCATGTCTTTGTAGGAGTATGCAGATTCCTGTTATTGTTGAGTTCAACTTTTATTCTATGATGGTCTGAGAAAATACAAGGAATATTTTCTATTCCTTTAAATTTGCTGATGTTAGCCCTGTGACATAAGATGTGATCAATTTTGGAGGCTATTCCATGGGCTGATGAGAAGAATGTGTATCAAATTTGTTAGGATGAAACGTTCTGTAGATGTCTATTAAATTCAATTGTTGTATGGTGAAGTTTAAGTCTAGTATTTCTTTCCTTAGTTTCTTCTTGGAGGATTAATCTAACACTGTCAAAGGGGTCTTAAAATCTCTGACTATTACAGTGCTGGAAGATATCAAATTGTTCACGTATGCTAGGGTCTTGCTTATGAATTGAGGAACATTTGGTTGGGCACATAAATGTTAATAATTGATATCTCATCACATTGAGGGTTCACACATTGAAGAAATTTCCCATAACTAAACCAGCTCTTAAAGGTATTCTCAGACCCATCCTCCATAATGACCACCACAGTGCTCTACCACCAAAGTAACCTCACTCAGAATTATTAATCAAAACCCAACTTCCACAGCGGCAAAAGGATTAAGAATGTCCACTGGTCTTTCAAGAAACTTGACAGCCAAAATACTACCAGGCTTTTCAATGCTCTCAATTAACATGAATGGCTTAAATTGTTCACTAAAGAGGTACAGGTTGGCGGATGGATACAAAACCTCAGACCAGATAACTGCTGCATACAAGAATCTCATCTTATCTTAAAGGATAAATATAGATTCAGGGTGAAGGAATGGACAACTATAATCCAGGCAAACGGAAAACAGGAAAAAGCAGGTGTTGCAATTTTATTTGCAGATACATTAGGCTTTAAAGGAATTATGTTTTAAATGATTTGTAATACACCTGCAGTAAGACATACCATAAATTATAAATCAGTAATTTTACTTTGGCATTATAATTTTCATACTTGTGACTGCAGAAAATCACCAAGGTATTTGCAGAGAAGTTGAACATATTTTCATGTTTTAATCTAAAATATAAACTCATAGAAGATAAGAACTATGTATTTCTTGTTCTCTATGCTTAAGGCCAACTAAGTAATTAGTTTAAAAAATTAAAAGATAATTTTTTTTTTTTTTTTTTCAGTTTTTGGCCAGTGCCAGTTTTGAACCTACCACCTCCAGGATATGGGGCCAGGGCCCTACTCCTTTGAGACACAGGTGCCTCCCTAAAAGACAATTTTTTTTTTTTTTTAAAGAAAAATTTTATCCAATATGAAATGGGCTGCCTTAGGTGTAATGACTCTTCTGTACTAGGAGATAGACAGATGGATTAGTTAGCACTTTGCAATGTCTTTGTAAGGATGAATAATCACCTAAAGAAAAATCAAGCTAACTTAACTCATGGTCCTTTCCAATTCTATGATTTTGTGAATCTAACTGTATTACACACTTATTTAGATGGCTGATTATGAATTTCTTTTTTTAAGTTTTTCTAATGTCCTTCCCAGTAAAAATATACTCCATATCATCATCCAGCATCCTGTGCAGAAAGTATGTACATGAAAATGCCACGGCTTTTATACAGAGCACTATAAAGAAAAAAAAATTAATCAATTCTTTAATACAAAATTTCAGACATGCATTGGAGAGAGAGAGTTGGGTAGATGGAATTTCCTTAATGCAGTTTTAATAGCTGTGTTTACAACCATATTTCATCATGCAATTCCTAAATCTAAATGTAATGTGTAATTAATTTCATGAAAAGCATGTTTATTTTTAATATAAATGAATTATACTCTCTGTAATTTTGCCAGGAGACTCAATATACATATACTTAAATATATCAGAGGTGAATAGATAGACATTCTATATTCATAAACATTGCATTCCTGTGTTGGCAATGCTAGTATTGTGCGTAATGCCATGCAGCCCAGAAAGGCATTTATATTGTAATGAATTACTCCACAGGTTATGGAGAAAGGAACAGAGCAATTGCATGCAAATCAGTGTAAGAGAGTAGGGAGATAGTCATTTTCACAGAATCTTTAAGAAAGTGAATTTCTTTTCATCAGGGAACTCATTGAAAACTAAATGTGCTTCACTATGTTTAAATTAAACATCACATATATATGGATAGTAAATACATGCATAATAATTATTATCATTCACAAAAGGGTTGTCAAATATGTTACCTCATTTAAAATCACAACTGGATCTGAAAACTATGGCTTAGAACTTGGCACTTTTCTTCAGGGTGAAACTGCTATTCATTAACACAGGCAGTGCATGAACACAGATTCTCTGCACTATCTGCCAAGGCACCTGGAAAAGAGTAGGTGAATGTATGTTGACTAAATTTATGATTGGACATTTGGTCATAAGGTAGACCACTGTAGCCAGTGCTCATCCTTCTGTGTTATAATGGCTTTGTTCATGAAAGTTTTTCAGTCGTGTCTTCTGAAAGACTTCATTAAAAATAGTTGATGTCTTTAGGTTTGGCTAAACCATGAATTAAACATAACCATGAATTCAAACAAGTAGGAATTTGAAATATGTTTTTTGATTCTTAAAATAGTAGATCATTTAATTGAGGTTGAGGAGGCTCCTGTATGCATTGGGGAGGCTCCTGTATGAATAACAAAAACTTATTGGTGATTCATTAAAAATAACAATCATATTCTATTAAATTGTTATCATTCTGTCTTGTATTGTCTTTTACAAAGACATTAGGAGAAAGTTGAGGGAAGGTCAACAGATGTCACTATGAGAAAGCAAAAGAGAGAATGATTACCCCTTATCAATGTTGTTAATACAAAACTACAATGGCTTGCTTTCATTATTTTTTAAAAAAAGGTCACTTGGGTCACCCATGTGCTGGCATATAACTTAATTTCTGCCAAATGAAAGAGTCCATACAGAAGTCATGATTTATTTTGAATAGACATAAATCAAAATCTCTTTTCTAAGAGATCCTGGACAGCTGTCCTAATGCATACAATGTGAGGAAGAGAGCATGAAGGTCCACTGACCAAAAGTCTACAAGACCCTTCCCTTGCTGCCAAGTCCAGCTGTTGAAGTTGCAGTCACACAGGCCCTTTGCTCCTGAATATTCTGACTTTCTGAACCTTCCCTGAACCCTGCCCCACATTTTTGTCTTTTGAATTCTTCCTGACCTGAACCTTATCATTCCCTCCTTGAGTCCTACCCATGTCAGTGCTGAGGTCATTTTAGGGCCAGAATGATTTGATGTAGGGAACTGTTTGAGTCACAGATTACAAGATTGGTGGTAAAGAAAGAACTGGCTATATCAACTAGCAAGTTTCCAGGAGTAGCTGGATGGAGATAAAAATCTAAAGACAATGAGAAACTGGAGGCCCGGGGAAATAAAGAGTCAGAAACTGAGACTCAGTATCAGTCTTTGCATCTAAAACCTCTGAAATTATCCCTGCAGCTCTGCTTTGGGCTAAAGTCTCTTCTTCTGTGCTCTAATAACTTCCTGTGTTTGAGTCTATGTTGACAGTGCCTTACAGTGATGAAGAGGGACAGATTCTGCAGGCTGGCAGCCTGGGCTTTAAATCCAGATCCACCACTATGTTGATATTTTGGCAAGTACTTAAATCTTCTAACCCTTATTTTTCTGCCTTAATAAATTAGAAATAATAGTACTTTATTCACAGAATTGTTGAGTAAGATAATGCATATTAATGCCTCTAACATATATCAAGCCTTTATTGGATGTATATGTATTAAATAATATATAATAGACAGGCTGGCCATAAAGTTTGTGTGCTATTTTAAATTGCACATAAACTTTATGGCCACCTTGTATAATATATATCATAAAAAGTATTCAATATGTAATAGACATTATTATTATTACCAGATACTGGCAAACTGCTCACCAAACCAGTTTTATTCTCCCCCAGGGCCTAGAACTACACTATTTCTCTCCTATCATAGCCCCGACAATGTCCCTGAAAGATGTCCATGTCCTAATCCTGAGAGCCTGTGAATATGTTATTTTACAGGGGAGAGGAGACCTGGTAGTTGTGATTAAGTGGGAGAGATTAGCCTTTACAATTAACTTGGACCCAAGTATGTACTCACACAGATCCTTATAATAGTGAGGCAGAAAAATAAAAGTCAGTGATACAAGATACTAGTCCTGGGGAGACTTCAAACTTGGGTCTTCCCCTTTTCCAGAAGCTCTGGTGCTTTTTTACTCTTATGATTTGTGGTCCGTGGGTTCATTCTTGAAAACCCTGAGACCAAGGAACTACTGAAGAAATTCCAGTAACATATTCCCTCCCACTCTGTGCCAGATCCTTATAATAGGATCCTTATAAAACATCCTGTTTGTCAAGAAATGGCTTAACGCTTATGAGATAACCTATTTGACAACCATGTTGCAGGTGCAAGCGGTTTTCACCCCCTAGAAAATGTGAAGCATTTTCGCTTCTGTAAAATTCTGCTTTGCACTAGGACACCCCCCACCCAACCTCTCCGCAACCTCTTGGGGCCAAGAATTCTTTGAGTGTGTGAACCTCTTCTTGGTCACTGGAATTAAAGAACCCTCTACTCAATTTGGCCTCAGTGTGCTGCCGTATACTCTGTAATTCCACCTGCATCATTTGGGCATAATAAGAGGACTCTTTGAGAACCCAGAAACACAGAGGATGGGATTGGTTAAGATGCTGAAGTTTGTTCTTTCCCATAGATGGGTAACATTCTCTCTCTAAGAGGACACCCAGATGATATGTTCTCTTGTCAAGAGAACTTTCATCAGGTGGGACCACTATGGCTCCTGGGTACCTGATTTTTTGGCCTGTGCTTCACCCTGCTGGGATGTATTTGATCCTCAGACACTGAGGAAGGAATGTATGATTTTCTTCTGCACCTAAACCTGGCCTTAATATCAACTCTCCAATGGTGAACAACAACCACCAGAGGGTAGTTTAAATTACGGTAAATAAGAGGGGAAATAGTCTGAATTACCTATGTGAAAGCTTACTTTTTTCTCAGAGATAATCCCCAACTGTGTAAAATTCGTCATACAGATCCATCTCTCTGGGCTGTAGTAACTTCTCCAAATGGCCAGGGATTCCCAAGAGAGACATAAGCACTACCAAGTTCAAACCCGTCTTCTACTTCTCCTGCACCTTCCTCCATGCATTTAGAAAACCCCAAGAAGGAGTCTGTTCCAAAAGTTTCTTCTGGTCCTATGGGGACCCACAGAAAGTAGCTGTACCCTTTGTATCTCTTGGTCAAGATTGTGGGTGGTGGGAGAGGAAATGTGTGCATATTCACTCCATTTTCTCTAGCACATTAAAAACAAATTAAGATTGATTTTAGGAAAATTTTCTGATGACCCAGATAGTTACACAGCTGTTCTCTAAAGGTAGGGACAAAACTTTGGCCTCTATTGAAGACATAGAATGCTACTAGTAAAGCAAAATTTAACTTTGAAAGAGAAAAGTGAGCCTTAGATGAGACTAGAAAGTGGGGTGGTTTATGGTTCATGTCCAAAACTAACACTAATCTGTCTTTTGAGGAAAGGAACAGATACCCCACATGAAGAAAGTTCCCTTTGAGAATCCTGAATGGGACCCTGAGAAACATTTACGCCTGTGACTAGTGGCGTAAACTTTTCTAACATGTATCCCAGAAGGTTTACATAGATCCAAGAAAAAGCCTTTGAATTAATCTAAGTTGTCTGTTATTTACTAGGAGGAAATGAAAGTCCTTTTAAGAAGCTTAGGGAGGTGGTGAGAAAACACACTCAGTTGATACCTAACTTCTCAGAGGGCCAAATTATTTTAAAAGATAAATTTATCATTTAAGAGATATTCAAAGAGAACTCCAGAAATTGGCTCTAGTCCTTAATCATAACCTTGAGAATCTTCTTAAAAGGTCATAATCGAGAACAAGAGGAAAAGGAGAGAAGGAATAATGACAGCTTTAGTAATAGCACTCTGACACATGGGCACCATTCAGAGGTAGAGGGAGGCTGGAGGAGCTAAGATTGCCCCAAGCAGCATCACCTGTCGGGCAAGGGACCGGGCCCTGTACAGAATGCAAGGGTGACCACTGGAGGGCAGCCTTTCCCCTAAGGTGAAGTCCTTCTGGAACAGTGACCCCATCAGCCCACAAACTGGACTGAGAGTGCCCAAGGCAATTGCTCATGGGTCTGAGTTGTATCATCACCCCTCAAGGACCCCAGGTCTGCCTCACAGTGGAGGGCCAGGAGATAGAATTTCTTCTGCCCTAGACCAAGGACCCATATGGAGACTTCCTACTTGGATCCTCCCCTTTGCCAGAAACTCTGATGTTTCTTTACTCCTTCTGTATTCCTTTCTGTCTAACAAAATCCTATCTTACCACTGGGGGACGGGGAAGAATATTAGTCCTAACAGTTCAGTTTGTGAACTCATCCTTGAAAAAGTGCTATCTGCCTCATTGCTGACTATCACCACAGTCATCTTCACAGTACCCGCCTTGGGGAGCTAGGCACCAAAGCCTGTGCCTCATCCAACCTTCAAAGCAGTTTTGAAACTATTTTTCTGGTATGACCATCGAAGCTATCGTGGTATCATTACCTGAGATATCCTGAATGTCATCAAAATGTTTTCCTTTCGATATTTCTTTTATCTTTGACCAAAGAAAAAAGTCACCTGGGGCCAGATCAGGTGAGTAGGGAGGATGTTCCAATATGGTCATTGCTTTATTACTGTGAATGAATTGAATATACCTGCCAACATATCTGGCCCAAGAAAATTTAATACATAATTCCCATCCTGTTTCCTTCTCTATACACCAGATAGAAGCCACAGACTTAGAGGCCCCTGAGAATGAGGGAGCTGCAAGATGAGAAGGGCTTTAGTCCCCAAATCAACCTACGGAAGACCATCTGCTAACATCCTACTTTACTGAAATGACAGTTCTGCCTACCGTGACCAAATGTGTCAAAGAAAGAAGGTGTGTCTTTTTTGTGTGTCCCCAGTGGTTCCATTATTCTTAGTGCATAGGAAGTACCTTCTAAGGGATCATCTTAAACAACAGTATTATTTGAACTGAGCTGGACATGGTATAAAGCTATTTAGCAGGAAGAGGAAAGAGGTCAGAGGGCAGAGAAGGTGCAGTTTTTCAGGACACAACCTGAGAGCAAGTGTTAGGGTTTACCACATAGTGGTTATGGACCCCTGGCCTGGGGCCTGTAGGTTCATACACAGAAAGCTGGAGCAGTCAGCTCATACACATGGGTAACCACAGCAAAAGGAGGAATGGCAAGTCTTATGAATTTGAGACCTCCATTCAAAGTTAATAAAGGAAAGTTTTAGTTGGAATAAACCCCCTTATCAATCTCTTGATCAGAAGCCACTTAGCTTTGCCTAAGCTAGTATTTTTTCATAATGCTATCACAGTAGCATGATTATAAATAAGCCCATGGGATGCTTTTTGCCCTGGTTCACATGGGAAAGCAATTTAAAAAGGTTCACACTGGAATAAAAATGATTTTTACCTCATGAAAATCAAATCAAAAAAGACAACCATCAGCTCAAAGAATTTAGGTTCTGAAATTTGTAAAGAACATTTGCTTTTCCTATTTTCAGTCTACCTATGTTCTGTATTATTTGAAGAGCAATCCAATTTTTTTTTTTTTTTAACCTGAATGCTTCTCTGATCTGGAACAAAGTTTAGCTTTTATCAGACAGTTCTCAGGCCTTGCAACAGGCAAGATCATTGTCACTGCATTCCCAAGATACAGTCTCTTTCTTAGCGATGCATAAAAGGATTTGCTCCCTTCAAATGATAATTAAATTAAAAGTAAAGTTGGAAAGGCAGCTTTGAACTCCTCTGGTGAGAAAGGTCACTCACTGATCAGCAATCTGTTAGCACAGCTGTGTCCAGAAGAGACTTTCCAGCCATATCGTCCGTAAGTGGGTTCTCTACATCAAGTGAGAAGGCCGACGATTTTGCTTCTTTTAACCACTTTTGTTAGTGACTCTCAGGAGCCAGCAAACATACAGGCATTTAGAGAGCTTTGCAAAGACTTGGGTGAAATGCCAAATTAAATCGTCAAGAAAATCCACATTAGGAAAGCTCAATTGAATCTAACATCAGGAAACACTTGGCAGTGGAGCAGATTTACGTTCTTTCTGCTAAAAGTGTCATGTGTCACATTGGTCACGTCCCTGATCCTTGTCTGTTAGAAGGAGGGAACTTATGTGAAGTGATCGTACCTAATAAACATTATTCCAAGAGGTTACATAGAGTCAATTCATTATTTTATATTCAGTGGACTGACACCTTCCACTCTAAAACACATATCACATGTGACAATCATGAAGGGACTGTAGTACTGTTTAAAGAAAAGAGATGGACCATGGGCCTGAAGGGACGGGGAATTCTCTCCTCAACTTCCAGATGCTGTAACGGAAAGTTTCAGACAGATAACAATCTAAGTTTATCTAGTGTCAGGGTTTTGTTTTTTCAGCTAAAATTTTTATTGGCATTCCATTGACATTAAAGATTAAATTAGGAAGAGCTAGTTCTCCATTTATTCAGTTCTTCTTTTATAATATATATATATTTATAATATAATATAATATAATAAATATTATAATATAATAAATAAATATATATATATATTTTTTTTTTTTTGTAGAGACAGAGTCTCACTTTATCACCCTCAGTAGAGTGCTGTGGTGTCACAGCTCACAGCAACCTCCAACTCCTGGATTTAGTTGATTCTTTCACCTCAGTCTCCTACTATCTTCTTTTTATATTTTTTAATTTACTGCTAAGCTTTCCTCTGAAAGTATCTGCATTTTTTTTCTTTTTTTTTTTTTAATCTATGTTGATTAATAGGATGTAAGCACTCCAATTTGTACAAATAATCAAAACATTGAATCCCATAATGGCATAAATATATTCACAATCTATGTACAAATGACTTAATGAAAAAAAAAAAAAAGTAAAAAAAAAAAATAGTGTCAGGTTTTGCCTGGGAACAACTCCTGTTCTGTAAATGTGGAATTGGAAGATAGTTCACTTTTTTGAAGTTCTTTTACAAGATAAGGATTTACCCATTGGACAATCTCAGGTTCACACACGTCCCTAATCACTTCTCTTAAATAGGGGGGGAAAATGGACAAATCTAATGCAGAGACTGGAAATTGGAAATTGATTTTGTAGTCATTTTCAAATGTAACATCATGGATTTTTTGTTGTGGTTTTGCTTTTTGTTGTTTGACAGACTCCTGCTCTGTTGTTCAGGCTAGAATGCACGGTCTCACCATAGCTCACTGCAGCCTGAAACTCCTGGGATCAAACAATTCTTCCTCAGCCTCTTGAGAAGCTGGAACTACAAATGTGCACCACCATACCCAGCTAATTGTTTTGTTCTTTCTTGTAAAGGCAAGGTCTTGCTGGTGCCCAGGCTGGTCGCAGCCTCTTGTAGTTGGGCAATTCCCCTAAGTCTCCTGAAGTGCCAGGATTATGGGAATGAGCAACTGTACTCAGCCTCATTTACTTATTTTAATAAACGTAAAATGACTCATTAACCCTGCTTTAGAAAGAGCGTATCGTATGTAGATAGATGAGATTCTGTTTATCATAGCGTTTACTATACGTAGAAGTTTAATGACTAGTAAAAGTAGTAATATTAACATTCATTGAATGTTCTCTATATGATGACTGAATTCATTTTATGTTCCTTAAGAAAAGGGTGTAAGTTGGGTGTGTCTCAGAAAATATAGAGGGTTTTAGGTGCTTTTCTAAGTACTTTGTATGCTTTATTGTAGTCAATTGTCACAACATTTTTTTGAAGTAGTTATTATTATCATCATTTAATATGATCTTTAAAGTGAAGCCTATGAACTTCATAAATCTGATTTACTAGGAAAAGGCCTTCTTCATGATCTCCTGATATTCCCTGAAAATTTTTTGTAACTTCAAACCTGGAGAAGAGACAGGAAACTTAATTCCTTTCTTCCAGAGTTTCGTATGCCGCGTAGTTCAGTGATTCTTTCGGGAATTAATAAAAAGTTAGCCTTCTTTAAGTCACAAAAGGTAAATCTACTGTCCCCACTTCTCAGAAGACAATGGGTGACTAATTATATTTTTTGTGAGTAGGAAGGGTCACTCAAGTCATTTTTATTTTTATTTATTTATTTATTTGGCCAGGAACGGGTTTAAACCCACCACCTCCAGTATACGGGGCTGGCACCCTGCTCCTTGAGCCACAGGCACCATGCTCAAGTCATTTTTAAATGAAGAATTAAATCTTGCTTACACTTTTTATTGACTTAAATGGTCTATTATTCTCGATTGTTTATAGAAAGTGTTCATGCAATGTAGTGAGAATTTGTTCCAAAGAAAATGCAAAACAATAATCACATGAGGTTATGATACATTTATTGACTTTTTTATTTTTTTTAATAAAATAAGATCCTATACAATTGGAGCTTTGCAGGAAATGTCCAGGTTATTCTATTGCTCCAGTAATGTACCTGGAGTAAATGAATCCCAAAATTTGGGAGTCTTTTCTAGATAATGACAGCCTGTAAAAGAAAAGCTCAACAACAGTTTCACTTCTCCAATTCACATCAGGGACAACTCATGGGATGTCGGAGGAAGCAGAGGTCTGATCTGTACTGCATGAATTCTGGGGTTTGTATTGGACAAATTCTTATTTGCTAATTACGAGCACAAAGCACAAGACTCTTTAACTTTTACTTGCTGCGTAAGCCAAAGCCACCCATCTTTCATTTCCTTTTGAATCATTTTATTTTCCTAAATTGCAGCTAGACTCTGAACACGTCACTGCCTTGCCTAGTAAGCCTGGCACGGAGACATCATAGGCTAGATGGCATGAGGACAAAGTCTCTGTCAAGTTAGATTAGTACTTACTAACATCAAATAAGCAAGAGTATGTTTTGTACGTTCAGTTTGAAATACATCAAACTGGACTCTGAGTAACTTGGAAGTACCTTCCAAAATGAAATGTAAGGTCCAGTAACAGATTTGCCTTAAGTTTGTTACCAAAATGCAAGGGATAATGGCACCATGTTACACATCGTCATTTCTCTGAGAATATATGCATTTTTCTAAGTCCTAAAATATCAATGATTTTAAGATACACCTTCAATTTGGGACTAACTTTTCAGGATACTGAAAATACCACAATTAAATACATATAGTATATTTTGTTGCCAGTAGTGGTTTGTTTTATAAACTAATCGAGACATAATGAGATATAACTGGATGCCACTTTTTCCTAGTTTTCTTCTTTTGTAAGTCTGAAGGGGCTTGCTGCAGACATTGGTGTTTGCAGATGAGCCCATTGAGGGGCTACTCTGAATTATGTACTTGTCAGGTAAATAGACTCCAGAGGCAGTGGAATTCACGGCTTCCTGAATGTTATCCTGCCATATTCCCGTCCCACGAGGGTCCTTAGTATTCATCATTAAACAGAAGCACTTTAGCACATAAAAGCTCCTCTCTCCTAGTGTAGCCTATGTGGCCTGATGGAAACAAGCAGGTGGTCCTGCACGAAGCCCTCTAGAGGTGAGAGGAGGATGTATCAGGAGAGAAGAGTCACACAGGCATGAACATCTCCTCCGTTTTACAAGGCAGGGCTTGCTATGGCCAATGTGTGACATGAACAATTCGAGTAGGTCTGACTGGAGCTTAGTGAGTTGCCGAGGGATTTCAGGGAGGGCTTCGGTGCAGCTGTGGTCTCTGCTGAACTGAATTTCAAAGGAGGCACTAGCCACCGTGACCAAAGCAATCGGCCTGGAAGCCTGCAACAATTTTCCAGCTATCTCTATCTGTCATGTATCCATTTCTACCCTGTGTCTGCCAAATGGACACTTGGACTGATGACTAAAAGCATCTCAGAGGAGAGATCCAATGAGGGTGGTGTAGCGAGCCAGGCCTCAGAGGCAACCCCACTAGTAATGACTTGTAAATAATCAGGAAAGAAACTGGAGAATGGGAACATATGACTGTGCTTGTGTATGTTTGCCCCACAAAATGTTCTGCATCAGAAAGAAATATTTTCAATATAACATTATTATGTAATGTATTGGAAGATATATGAAGTAATTATAGATCAAAATCTAAGTTAAAATTAATCTAGGAGTGATGCTAGCAATGCAAATAATGCTGGAAAAAGTCACAATTAGATAATCACGTAAGCAAATTCACATAATTACAGATAACAGTAGTCACGGACAGTGTGAATCATACCCAAATCTTTGCCTGATGCTTATCACATTTCTTTAGTCACCAATGATAATAAATAATAATACAGTACAAGTAGTCCTAAGAATGTTAATTTTAGAATTTTAATATATACCTAAGATTGTTAATAAAAGAATTTTCATATATATCCATGAATTTTAACATGTATCTAAAATATAACGACATAACTACATTATGTCATTACTAATGACTAAAATATAATGACATAACTACATTATGTCAATGCAGTAATAGTAATGTAATTATTATTTTTATTATTTTAATATGGCAGATTGGTTTTATTTACAAGGGCTCCCCATGCACTCACAGTCCATACACATTTAAAATAAATGCACATAGTAATTAATTATTTAAGGGAGCCTCATGGCAGATATGGTTAGAGGACGCCTTAGATTAATATTTTAATTCTAATCATTACAGGAATCCTGCAAGGGTGGAATTATTTCTCTAAAAATTACATATATTCATTCCTTTATTAATCTATTTATTCCTTAAATATGTAACACTTACCTGTTATTTGTAGACACTTCTCTGGATTCTGGTGATTCGGTATTAAACAAAAGGCATAAAAATCCTTAAATCATAAATAACTAAAGACACAAAAGAGGAACAGTCATAATAAAAATAAAGAACCACTACCAGAGTTAGAGGACAGAGAGTCAAGATGGGGATAAGTTCTACCTTTTTTTTTTGCAGTTTTTGGCTGGGGCTGGGTTTCAACCCACCACCTCTGGCATATGGGGCCGGCGCCCTACTCCTTTGAGCCACAGGCACCTCCCAGTAAGTTCTGTGTTAATGTGATGCTCACAGGAGGGCTCTCTGAGACCTTGGAGATATGGAAGATTAACTTAAGCATCCCCGGGAAGGAAATTCCAGGCAGAGGCCACAGCAGGAGCAAATGTGCCCATAGGAGAGTGAACGTGACATGTTCAAGAAGCATAAAAACTAGGAAGTTGTTTGCACCTGAGTGTTGGTGGGGAAAGAGATGAGGATGAAAAGATAACGCAGATCTGGATAAGGTAGTGTCTCGTGGATAATACGGAGGAGTGTGGAATTTTAATTTGAACCAAGGGAAGGCTTTCAAGAAGGAACAATGTGATCTAATTTAAATTTTAAGATTTAATCTGGCTGTGGAGTGATAATGGAGAAAAATTTTGTGAAGAGTAGACTATAATCCCAGCATCCTGGGAGGCCGAGGAGGGCAGATCACCTAAGCTCATGAGTTCAAGACTAGCCCGAGCTACAGTGAAACCCCATCTTTAAAAACAGCCGGGCGTTGTGGCAGGTGCCTGTAGTCCCAGCTACTCAGGAGGCTGAGGCAAGAGAATCACTTGAGCCCAAGAGTCTGAGGTTGCTGTGAGCTGTGACACCACAGTACTCACTACCAGGGGCAACTAAGTGAGACTCTGTCTAAAAAGAAAAAAAGAAAAGAATCTACTATAAAGATACACAAATGAAACCAAGGAGGCCAGGTAGGAGGCTGTGGCCTAGGTGAGAGAAAATGATGCCTTTGACTAGAGTTTCTGTCTGTGGAGCTGATGAGAAAACGTGGCCTTCAGGATAGATATTGAGCATCGAGTTTGGAGGACTGAGATAAAAATTAGATGTGCCATAAAAGAAGCCCATGTTGAGTCCTAATTTGGGATACTGGACAAATGTGTGAATTATAATAGTATTTATTCATGAGCATAAAACAAGGCAAAGATAAGAGAAAGAAATAAGAGTATCAGCGGTCACAAAATTAAGTAACATGCTGAACATGAACCAGAACTAGCAGAGTTTGGACTCTAATGTAACCCAATCTTGTTCTTGTAAGGCTACAGTGCTGTGGCATCACAGCTCACAGCAACCTCAAATTCCTGTGCTCAAGTGATACTCCTACCTCGGCCTCCTCAGTAGCGGGGACTACAGGTGCCCACTATAATAATGCCCAGGTAATTTTTTTTTTCTTTTTAGTAGAGATGTGTCTCACTGTTGCTCAGGCTATTCTCAAACTCCTGAGCTCAAGGCAGTCCAGCTACCTGGGCCTCTCAGAGTGCTAGGTGTGAGCCATTGCACTTGGCCTATTCTGGTTCCTAAGCCTATCCTGTTTGTAATCGTTATATTTGAATAACTCCTGAAAGGAAGAAACCTTCCTGTGTCTTTCCTTTTCAAAATAACTGAGAATTCAGTGCTCTGCGCAGTTGTTTTCCAGGCCATGAGTCAGTGCACTGCACTATTTCTCAGTATTATGAGAGTTCTTGAGGAAAGTGGAAAGGAGATGTTGACCCTCTTGAATAACTGAAAATGGAATGCAGATTACATAAAATTGTACTTAATTGCTGGGAAGATAGACACCAAAAGTATAATTTATATAGGAAACCTGGAAAGTAACCTGCAAAACCATTTTCATTAACCTTACCTTTTTGAATGCACTCTCTCATCACCCTTGAGGCTACTGTAACAAACTTGTATTTTCTTGCCCAGAGCAGTAGGGCAGGTATCAAAAAGAATAAAGAAACCTAATCAAAGCAACACACACACACACACACACACACACACACACACACACACACACACACACAAGCGGCAGCTACAACCTGTGGCTTACCAGTGTGACACAAGCGCTTTCTTTAAGGCGTTCATGCAAAGAAAAGCCAGAGTGGTTAAACAGGGAGCATTTTCCCCTGCGGGTTGCGAAGGTGCTGCTGTTCACAGACTAGACCTAGGTCAGTTCAGAACCTCCTGGAATTCATCCAGCATTCTTGGCATGAAGGCTAATACTGATGGAACAGAAATTACCTACTGTATGGCAGCCTTTATCCATTATCCATGAAAGGTACCATCATATGCCCTGAGGCTTTAGAGAGAAGTTAAACCATATGTTCACTGCTGCTGGGGTGACTGTAGAAAGCCACAGCCCTTGAGCCATACTGATGATGTTAGCTGGATAAAATGATGGCACCATAAGGTCTTTCTTTGTGAATTTTAATAAGTTAAATGTTCAGAAACATAAGGTTACGTGCCCCCTAAGACTCTGGCATACTAATCTATTTATGTTCCCCAGCACCATTGGAAAGTGCTGTCAGGTGGGAGTGGATACAATTCTTGAAGGCTAAGGAAACAGATGATTTTCATGGTCTTTACATTGACATTTATTTGCTAGTAATAAGACAGCGTTCAGGCTAGGTGATGCTCCAGCTTCTCAGCAGATGGTAGAAATTTACAGAAGAATAAGCAGGATTTTTTCAGTGTCTGGGTTTTAAATAAAGGGCTGTGCCCATGAAGGATTTAGGAGACAGATCCACATTCAACTCCCAGTCCTTCCTCTGAGTAGCTTCAAGACTGCTGGGCAAGTTATCTAACCTCCCCATGTCTGTGTTTTAGCATGAGAAACGTGGAACTAACTAGTAATACCTACACCTTATGGTTATTGTAAGGATTAAATGAAATAATGTGGGTGAGGCACTTAGCACCGCACTGAACATATATCAAACTGGGTAACTCTTCCCAGCCTGTGGCCTCTGTGAGTGTTTTCCAACTGTGCATTCCTCAACTTCTGTTTAAAACAGAAAGTAAATAAAAGCTGTGATGTATTTGTAAGCCCCTGAAACATTCAATGTTTATTTTTAAACCCTTTTTTTTTTTTCTATTCCATCTTGTTAACCATGTGAGCAAGATCTAAATCTCCTACAAATACTAAACATGGATTACAGGTACCTGGATAAAAACACCTCAGCAAACTGATCTAGCCTGAGCAAAATGTCTGGGACTCTTCCTTGACCATTGTTCTGAAAGACAGTGTCACAGCAATCTAAGGATTATACAGAGCTGCTCCAGCTCCAGCTTCAGATGCCAATGACCAAAAAGGAAAAAGGCACATCAGGGGCGACTACGGGGAGTGTGCATACAATGTTGGGTGTACACTGGAAAAATACACTAAATAATCCAATGATTGTTCATGCAAGCATCACTTATCAGTCACTTAGTGTGTACTAGGCACTGTAAAGGATGATCACCGTGGAAGCCAGCATAGCTTAGTGTAAAGATTGCAGGCACTGGAGTCAAAGAGATCAGGATAAATAGCCTGACCCTGTCATCAATAATTTATTCATAAGAGTTACATCAGTGTGTGCAGGAAAAGTCCAAATTGAATTTGTTCCAACTCTATCAATTATGGATGGCTTGCAGATAGGTCAGGCATATTTTGATGCAACTCATTTCTTTTTTGTTTCTTAAAGGCATTGAGACACTGCACTCCTGAGAGCAGTGATGGTGTCTTCTGACTTGATACTTTCTTACCTCTGGAAACGCAGTGGGGAAAGACCAATAGCCCCATACACTAGATGCCAGGACACAAAAAATATGCTCTTTCTGCATTGCTAGGGAAATTTCAGAACCTGTAGCTTAACACGTATAGAAAAAGTTTCTCATCATTTGACTGCCATTCTCCATCCTGATGATTACACCTCTAATACAAAAACATTTTCACTATTTCTATTCCGTGTTTTGTCATAAACTGTAATGTTCACCCAGTCTTCAGTGAGCAAACTCTACCTTTTTCTATGCCTAGAAGATGCCCTAATCATCTTTCAAAACTGAAATTAACTCCCCCTCCCACTTTTCTTCTTTGAAGTCCTTCCAATCTCTCTAAAACATCAATAGTCCCTACTTTAGACTTCCAAAGTATTTTGTATACAACTCTACTATAAACACATTTTTTGTTGTTGTTTGTTTTTACCATAATTATTCCAACAACCATCCCTGTGAACAACCAACTATTATTCACCTTTGTATAGCTATCCATACTTACTGAACAATTAATAATGTGTCATGTGCATTTTAAACACTGAATCTCAAGCTCCTACGATAACCTAGTGGATTTGATTCTATTTTCCATTTTACAGGGGTGGCTCCTGTGGCTCAATGGAGCAGGGCACTGGCCCCATATGCCAGAGGTGGCAGGTTCAAACCCAGCCCCGACCAAAAACTGCAAAAAAAAAAAAATGAAAATAAAAATAAAATATTTTCTATTTTACAGATGGAACAAATGAAACTCAAAAGGTTGTAATGACATTTTGGCTCAAGCAATTAAATTTCTTCATTAACTAGGATTCTTTGGAGAAACAGAACCAATAGGAAATATACAGATATTTATAAAGAGATTTGGGGTTAGGCATGAGCCCACACAATTATGGAATCTAAGCAGACCCACTGCAGCGTAGAGGGGGAGTTAGGGATGGCGGACATGTGAATCCTAATCCAAGTCCGAAGTTTGGGAGACTGGTGACCAAGGGTAAGATAAGGTAAGATGGGGTGTCCTACCTCAAAAAGAGGGGGGGGGCATTTGCCCTCTCTCTGCCTTTTCTTCTATTCAAGCCCTCAAGACAGATGATGCCCACCTATGTTGGTGAGGGAGATCTTGGCTTAGTCCACTGATTCAAATGCCAGTCTCTTCTGGAAACAAACAGAAATAACGTTTTATTTTTACCCGCCCTCACAACCACACCCAGAAATGTTTCCCAGCTATGTAGTCATTCCTTATCCCAGTAGAAGAGACACGTAAAATTAACCGTTACAGTTTTCTCTCAGGTAAAAGAATGCATTCTAATCAGGACTCCATTGATCTTTAGAAGCCTATTTTCTAGAGTTAAAATGTTTCTGGTCATATTTCTGACCATTTTCTCACATTTTAACATACATGAGACACACTAGATCACAGCATTATGATATGTTTGCAAAAGCACATGGACCGTGGTGTGCGTTAAGTGAGTAGTAACTAGGGGTCTTCTGCTCTTCTACAGGTGTCCTCCCGGAGCATGAAGTAGACCAGCAGGAGAGGCTACTTAGGCTGTGGGAGAACAATAGCAACAATAAAAGCACAGGACAACATTATCAATTCACTACAAAGTTTGGGTCTTATATGTATAGGGGGAGGAAATCCCCACCACACACCACTCATTTCTAATTATGAAAAGCCATACCTTTCAAGGAAGGAGATTAATGGCAAACTTTTTTCATTCCCTTGCCTACATAGCTAAGACCTGTTCCCCTCCTCCTCAATGAGGAGCTTGAAAGGTCTTGACAATATCACACCATCTCCTCTGTTAAGTGGCACTAGCTCCTGAAAGAGCACTCCTTCTAAATTGTCTTGTCCATATGTTCCTGGAGGATATGCCATCTGGGATGAGAGTGCTCATGTTTTATGAAGCAGGAAACCAAAAATATATTCATAGTTTAACAATCTTGATTTGATTTGAAAGTAGAATTGAATTTGTAACAAATGTATATGACCTCCATGTGTGAGCCCACTGTGTGTCAGACATCAGATTATGTACTCTTTAGCGTTTAAATGAATTAGAAGACATTGTTCTTGCCTTTTAAGAAACGTTGAGTCCATGGAAAGACCTGGAGTGAACTTGT
Organism: Loris lydekkerianus; assembly: GCA_963574355.1. NCBI lineage: Eukaryota > Metazoa > Chordata > Mammalia > Primates > Lorisidae > Loris > Loris lydekkerianus. The sequence goes on along the minus strand of CAUYPK010006144.1, from coordinate 1,134 downwards.
CCCTGATTATGCTGTCAGAATTATACAAAAAATAATTTAATAAAATGCCCTAAAAACAGATTTCATCAGTCTAGGAGACTTGTAGCAGATACGTGCATCACTGTGTTGGGAAAGATTCTGATGATAAGCAAAAAGGGGTGTAATTACACCTGTGCTGGCAAATTCGCCTGCTCTTATCTTCTGGCTGCATCTGAAAGAAATGGTGGCCATGAGAGAGGGTCATTCATTAAGGAATAGTGCTGACTTCACCCAGCTTCATTAATTTAAAAGCACCCATGAAGAACCAGCAAACAGCCAAATGATATAGCGTGAAAGTGACCATGACCCAGTCCTTACTCTCCATGTGCTAGTCAAATCTCCCTCCTTTCTCTTTCTGGGCATCATCACATCGTCCTGTTGTGGCACTGACCACACGACATAATTACTTGGCCCTATCACTCCCTTCAGTGTGTTCAAACTGCAGGTCTTCATTCATTGTTAGATCATTAAAGTGAATTCAGTGGCTTGTGGCAAGAATTCTTCTGGTGGTTATTAACAAAATGGAATGGAATGGAGTAGAAAAAGTTAGTAGAGTGCTTCACACATGCATTTATTATATACATGTATATATGTACGTACATATATATGTATATACTGGATTTAATAATAATAGTAAGCATATATAGTGTTCAAAATAGGTCTTTCTTTCTTTCTTTCTTTCTTTATTTATTTTATTAAATCATAGCTATGTACATTGGTATGATCATGGGGCATCAGAGAAATGCAAATCAAAACTACTTTGAGATATCATCTAACTCCAGCGAGACTAGCCTATATCACAAAATCCCAAGACCAGAGATGTTGGCGTGGATGTGGAGAAAAGGGAACACTTTTACACTGCTGATGGGAATGTAAATTAATACATTCCTTTTGGAAGGATATATGGAGAACACTTAAAGATCTAAAAATAGACCCACCATTTAATCCTGTAATTCCTCTACTGGGCATATATCCAGAAGGCCAAAAATCATATCACAACAAAGATATTTGTACCAGAATATTTATTGCAGCCCTATTCACAATTGCTAAGTCATGGAAAAAACCCAAGTGCCCATCGATCCACGAATGGATTAATAAATTGTGGTATATGTATAC
>CAUYPK010006142.1:0-12154 GCA_963574355.1 Loris lydekkerianus | reverse complement strand
TGGGATCACTCTATTGTTGCTGGATCTTTGTAGGGAGTGACCCTGTGTAGTTCCTCTGGGGCTGCTCTAGTTAGGGAGTTCTGGTTGTAGAAGCAGCTCCAGTGTGCGACACACCCGGATTCAGCAACAGGGCTGGGGGTTGTGCACATGGTTTTCTATGCCTGGCGCCCAGTGACTTTGTCACAGAGAACCCAAGGCTCTAGCAGTCTCTGGCCAGGAGAAGGGCTCCGCACAGAGGCAGGGAGGGTTCCAGAGGGTACGCAGCTACCAGAGTCCCTGGTCAGATGGATGAGCTAGTGTGGAGGCTGGGAGGACACAGGAGGGGGGACACAGGGTTGCGTATCTCCCTCAGTTCCTGGTCAGGGAATGCGGGTCACTGGTTGGGGGTCGCTGCACACCTCTTATGGAGGTCTGGGTGGCGCCAAGCCCAGGAGTTTGAGGTTGCTGTGATCTGTGACGTCAGGGCACTCTACCGAAGGCAACAGCCCAAGGCTCCAGTGTGCCAAAACTGTCTCCCTCTGCTCCTAAGGATTAGGGCTGTGAGGCAGTTCAGTCCCCGCCTTTAATCTGCTCAGTCACTAGGTTACTTTGTCATGCCCGTTCCTTGCTCTGGGACCCTGAGGGCGGAGCTTGCTGTAGCAGTTTTTTCACACAATGGCTTTCACTGAGCCCAGCTCAGTGGCTCCTTTTGGGGCCCCAGACAATGCCCAAAGTTCTCCACACTTTTGCTCAAGCTCTCCCCCAGGCAGCTCAACTGAGCGCCAAGTCCAAGAATGCCAAAAAAGTTCACAGGTTAGGCATTTCCAGTTTGCAGTCTCACTGCTGCTTGTACTCACGGTTGCCGGCGTGATTAGGTCGATTGAACACACGCAGCCACTTGCCCGTTTTCCACTGTTTTTGTATTCCTCCTGGGGTCCAGAAGTCCCTTGCTGGCTCCCTGTATCCTCAAAGGGATGATCATAGGCAGATCCCATCGGCCAGAGATGTCTGGAGTCTTGTCTCCCCAGACTCGCCGAGCCCAGTTACAGGGAAGCTGTTACTCAGCTGCCATCTTTAATTCCCATCAAGTGAGGTTCTTTATTCTCCATGGTCTGACCTATTTTTGATGCTTCCTACTGCATCTTTACATTTCCTGATTGTCTCCTTCATTTCCATAAGCTCTGCCATAGCCTTTCTGTATTCTACATCTTGTCTGACTTTTGGTTCTGTCTTTCCATTTTCTCACCCATTCCTCTTATTGTCTTTATCATCCATCTTTTAAATTCCCTTCCTGTCAAATCTATCAATTTTTTATAGGTGGTCTTCTGCAGTGGCTGCCTCCATAGTCCCTTGGCAGAGTTCCTTTGTTTTGGTTTCTCATGTTGCCTAATTTTTCCTGTTGTTTCCTCCTCATATGTTCTTTCTTCTTGTTCACCTCCTTGACTTCTTTTTTGTTTCCCACTGCCTCCTTTGTTTCAAACAGAAGTCCTTGCTATTGATGACAGTATGTTGCAATGTGTCACCAGGAGACGGAGAGCACAGCTAGTAACCTCTATAGTCCTTATTCCAGACTTAGTTGCCTTTGGTGATCACCTGATTGTTTCCTCAGCATTTGCACCTTGCTGGGATTGGATCTTAAAGCTCACAAGAATCCTTCAAGGGCAGGTCTCACAGTGCCCCTTGACTCCAGTTCCTGTGGGATGTGGGTGTCTCTTAGCCTGTCCCAAGAGTGGAGTTCTAATTCTAGCAGGCAGAATTAAGATGGCTGTGCTTTAGACCCTTGCTAAGACCTTCTCATGACCTTCCTACAATGGCAGCTCCCTGGCCACCAAGACCTTCTCAGTATGACTGCCTCACCAGCCACCAAACCTATAGCAAATCCACCCCAACCAGCATTCAAATCTGGTTGCTGTATACTGTTTGAGTCCATCCACTCTTCTAAGCTTTCTACTTAACGCACAGCTTCTCCCAAGAACTGAAAACTCCAGAAAGTCTTCTTCCCATCCTGGGCCTCTGTGGGCAGCCAGCCAATCCTAGTGAGTCACAATCACTTGTCTAATTCATCAGATTTCCACTGCTGCATATCACATGCTGTATCCAGCTCACCACCTCCTTGCTGTGCTCCCTGAGTTATGACTGTAACTAATTTATTTCTATCATCTGCGTAAGGTCCCCGTGTCATGTATGGCTGGGTTCTCTCTGTTTCCACAGTCACTCTAGGAAAGTTCAGCTGAATGATCCTTCTGGTCCACCATCTTTCTATGCCCTCCAGTGTTTCACATTTTTGAATGATTTGTTCTTTAATTTTGTTTTATCTGGGGTGGCACCTATAGCTCAAGCGGCTAAGGTGCCAGCCACATACACCAGAGCTGGCAGGTATGAATCCAGCCTGGGCTTGCCAAACAATGACAACTACAACCAAAAAATACCTGGGCATTGTGGTGGGTGCCTGTAGTCCCAGGTACTCAAGAGGCTGAGGCAAGAGAATCGCTTAAGCCCAGGAGTTGGAGGTTTCTGTGAACTGTGATGCCACAGCACTCTACCCAGGGCGATAGCTTGAGTCTCTGCCTAAAAAAAAAAAAAAAAAAAAAAAAAAGATTTTATCTGTTTGATTTATCAAGAAAAGTATGTTAAGTCTCTCCCTATAACTGAGGTTTTGTCTTTCCTGCTTGTAATCTGACAGACTTTGCAATTTTGAGTGTATATTTTATAGTACATAGAAGTTGAGGATTATTATATTGCCATCGTGAATAGAACTTTATTATCATTAATTTGTAATAATGCTTTCTACATGGCTGAATATTTTCTCTATTAAATAATTGTGCTAGATATCTTTAGTTAGGGTTTGCTAGGCATACTTTTTTCTCTCCTCTTACTTTCTTTTTCTTTTTTTATTAAATCATAGCTGTGTACACTAGTGCCATCAAGGGCACCATGCACTGGTTTTATAGACCGTTTGACACATTTTCATCACACCGGTTAACACAGCCTTCCTGGCATTGTCTTAGTCTCCTCTTACCTTCAACATTTCTGTTCTTTATGTTTAGACTGGGAATTGACATTTTTTCTGTAAAGTACTAGATAGTAGATGTTTTAAGCCTGTGGACCATATGGCCTGTCACAAGTACTTGACTCTGCTATTATAGCACAAAAACAGTCGCAGACAATCCATAAACAAATGAGCACAGGTGTGTCCAATAAAACTTTATTTACAAAACAGGCAGAGAGCCAATTTTCCCTGAGGGAGAGCATAGTTTGGCAAACCCCAGTTTAGACTCCAAATAGCAAAAAGCTGCATTTTGTTTTAAAAAATTCAATCTTGGGTGGCACCTGTGGCTCAAAGGAGTAGGGCGTTGGCCCCATATTCCAGAGGTGGTGGGGTCAAACTCAGCCCAGGCCAAAAGCTGCAAAAAAAAAAATTCAAAGCCTTTTTTTTTTTTTTTTTTTTTTTGGAGACATTGTCTTACTCTTTCACTTGGCCTATAGGGCAGTGATGGCCTTACAACCTGAAAGTGTCCTCACATGATCTTCTTGCCTCCCAGAGTGGGAGGATTGCAGGTGTTAGCCATCACACCCAGCCTCCCTATATGCATCTTTTATTTTGTATTTTATTTTATTTATTTATTTTTTGAGACAGAGTTTCACTTTTTTGCCTTTGTTAGAGTGCTGTGAAGTCACAGCTCACAGCAGCCCTATATTCTTCTTTTAAAGTCTTTTTCTAAGGGCTGGGAGTGGTGGCTCATGCCTGTAATTCTAGCACTCTGGAAGGTCAAGGTGGGTAGATCACTTGAGTTTAGTAGTTTGAGACCAGCCTGAGCCAGAGAGAGACCCTTTTTCTAAAAAATAGCCAGGTGTTGTGGTGGGTGCTTGTAGTCCTAGCTACTTGGGAGGCTGAGGCAAGAGGATCACTTGTGCTCAAGAGTTTGAGGTTGCTGTGAGCTATGACGCCACAGCACTTTAACGAGGGTGACAAAGTGAGACTGTCTTAAAAAAAAAAGTCAGTGGAGGGAGGGTAATTGGTAGGATCACACCTATGGTGCATCTTACAAGGCTACATGTGAAACTTACTAAATGTAGAATATAAATGTCTTAACACAATAACTAAGAAAATGCCACGAAGGCTATGTTGACCAGTTTGATGAAAATATTTCAAATTGTATATAAAACCAGCAGATTGTACCCCATGACTGCATTAATATACACAGCTCTGATTTAATAAAAAAAAAAACCCATAATGAGAAAAGGAAAAAAATGTATTTTTCTACCTGCATTTGCATTGATATCTTAAATTTAGAAAAGATTTACTTTCTTGCTTCTCTGGTTCAGAAGTTCACATGATTTCAAATCTTTTATTGAGGAACTTCAGGGTCTCATCAGGCACCATCTAGGTCAGCAGTTCTCAACCTGTGGGCCACAACCCCTTTGTAACAATGAAAATACATCCTGCATATCAGGTGTTTACATTACAATTCATAACATTAGCAAAATTACAGTTATGTAGTAGCAATGAAATAATTTTATGGTTGGGGGTCACCACATTATGAAGAACTATATTAAAGGGTCGTGGCAGCAGGAAGGTTGAGAACCACTGATGTAGGTAGTCTAAGGTTGACACGTCCCTACTCTCCTTGAGAAGAGCAGCCATCACCTTCCCCTTACCTGCAGTGCTTCTTTAGGGCTCTGGTCACCTTGCTTTTATTTTTCTAATCCTGCTAATGGTCAGTCATTATCCTGCCTGGTTAATAAGTGCTATGCCTATGCCTACCGACTTCTTAAATCCCCATTCCTTTCTTCCCCTCGGCTCCTCCCTCTGGGTTCCTGCCCCTCTTCCTAGAGGGTGTCCTGTGGAGCTTCCTTCACTCAGTGTTTGTTGCTGGTAAACACTGTTCTCTCTGTCTGAAAGTGGCCTCATGTTGTTGTGGTTCTCCATGGACAGCTGTCTCAAATAAATAAATAAATAAATAAATAAATAAATACAGTGTAAACTTAGATAATTGATTTTGGGACTTTCTTCTTTGTGAATATAAGCATTTAATATCATTTTATCCCTCTAAACACTGCTGAGCCGTGTTCCACATATTGTGACATGTATTTTCATTTGTATTTAATTCAAAATACTTCCTTTTTTCCTATGACTTCTTCTTTGAACTATGGATTATTTATCTATAAGTGTGTTGGTTAATTTCCATTATGCCGGGGATTTCCAACAATCCTTTTCTACTAATGTCTAACTTAATTTCATCATGGCCAGAGAACATATGTTGTATTATTTCAAATCCTTTACATGTGTTGAGGTTTGCTTTGTGCTGCAGAGTATGGGCTTTTGGTGCATGTCCCACGTGTACTTGGGAAGAAGGTGTATTCTTTTATATCGGTATTGTTGGGAGGAGTGTTCCATAAACATCAGGGAGGCCAGGTGATTGAGAATTGTCCAGGCCTTCGCGTCCTCATGATTTTCCATCTAGTTGCTCTTTGAAGCTCAAGTACGATGACATGTGATTATCTGTTTCATCCTTCTATCCTCAGCTGCTTTGCAGGTCTTTCCATTCAACAGTTTCAGAGCTGTTGTTAGATACATAGTGCTTATGTATCTAGACTTGTTGAATTTTCCTGGTGAATTAACTCTTTTGTCATTATGCAATATTCTTCTTTATCCCTGGTAATATTTCTTGATGTAAAATCCACTTTATTACAACTTTATTTTAAGCACTGTTTCCATGGTATGTTTTACATCTGCTTAATTTAACCTATATATGCTTTTGAATTTAATGTAGGGCTTCTGAAAAATAGAAGATAGCTGCATCTTGCTTATTCATCCAGTTTGAAACCTCTGTCTTTCCATTTTGTTTAGACATTTTGCATTAACGGGTTGCTACACTCAAATGTAAAATATCATCACTCCAGGGATAGTCTGTTTGTTCCAGTGTTCCTTTTTCTTTGTTTCCTCTTTCTACGTCTCTTTGTGGGGTGGTGTTCTTACTACATTTAATCTCTACTTTTGGTACACCTCTTCTGAAACTTAGTTGGCCCAGAGTTTGCAACACATACCTGTAGTATAACACTATACACCTCCAGATAACATTACGCCACCTCCTCTGTGAGTGTCAGGGCTTTGTGACAGGAGCTCCTACCTCCATTCATGGTGTTGTCTTATCATCCCTTTAGTAAATTGTGACTCTCACGGTGCTTTGTTCCTCTTTTTTGCTCTAACGTGTGGCCCATGGACCACATGCTGATTTTGTGAGAACTTTTTTTCCTTACCTGTTGTGTTGGATATCACAAAAAGTATGCATGGAACTTCTTTTTTTTTTTTTTTTGGCTAATCAGCTTTCCTTAGTGTTTGTGTATTTAATGTGTGGCCCAAGACAACTCTTATTCTTCCAGTGTGCACCGGAGAGAAAAGAAAAGTTGGACACCCCTGCTTCTAGACAACCCATGACTTTGTAATGGGTTTATATTTATCTTTGTTTAAAAATAATTTATGGAGGTCTTCTTTTCTGTGTGTGGACCTAAATTTCTCTCTGGTGTCATACTCTTGGGTGTGCAGAAATTTCTTAATGTTGATCATGGCCCATGGCGGCTGTCAGTGTCACCTCTCAGTGCCTGCTCATCTGAGCAAGTGTTCACTTCACGTGTGGTGAGAAGCGCGCTTCTCAGAGTTGACATCTTTTTGTTTTAGTATTTTAAAGGTGTCTTTTGTATTGAACAATTTTTAATTAGAAGTCTCATCTAATTCTTATTTTTCTGATGCTGCATGTAGTATGTTTTGTTTTATTTTTTCTTTCTTTTTTTTATTGTTAAATCATAGCTGTGTACATTAGTGCAATCAAGGGGTACAATGTGCTGGTTTCATATTATTTTTTCTTTCCTTCTTTCTTTTTTTTTTTGAGATAGAGCCTCAAGCTGTCCCCCTAGGTAGAGTACTGTGGCTTCACAGCTCACAGCAACTTCCAACTCCTGGGCTGAAGCGATTCTCCTGCCTCTGCCTCCCAAGTAGCTGGTACCACAGGCACCCACCACAATGCCCAGCTATTTTTTGGTTGCAGCCGTCATTATTGTTTGGCGGGCCTGAGCTGGATTCGAACCTGCCAGCTCAGGTATACGTGGCTGGCGCCTTAGCTGCTTGAGTCACAGGCACCGAGCCTTATTTTTTAATCTGAATACTTTAAGGATTCCCTCTTGAAAAACTCCCTTTGGTTTTTGACACTCTTAAGTTTAATATGATATATCTAGCCACTTTGTGGAGGGAAATTCTAAACTTTTTGGATATGTAGTTTTATGGATATCATTGTTTTCAGAATCTTTCTCAGATTTTACCTCTTCAAATATGTCCTCGGCCCTGTTTGCTCTCTCTTCTTCGGGGACTCCAATCACACACAGGAATGAGGGTTTGACATGGCCCACGAGCTCTGTGATGCTTTATATTTGTCTTCCCCCAAGCCCCCGTAACCCTCTTGCTCTTTGTATTCTAATTTGGACAACTTGTATTTACCTCTCTTCAGATTCAGTGTTTCCACACCTGGCTATACTCATGAGCCCAGCCAAGGAATTTCTGGTACTGTATTTTGATTCCTACCATATCTATTTGGTCCTTTCCTAGAGTCTCCATCTCTCTGCTGAAATTCCCCATTAGATCATACGTGCTGTTCAAACTTTAACACTTGATACTTCAACACATTCATTGTAGTTATTTTAAAGTTTGTGTCTGATAGTGCTGATGCCTGGGTCATTTTTTTAGTCTAGTTTTGTTGACTGCTTTGTCTCTTGACAATGCATTGGGTTTTTTTTTCTTGCATTTTTGCATATCTTATCATTTTTGATCAACTATCCCCCAACATGTATGAAACAATGGAAGGTGACATAAACAGCACTTCCTCCTGGGAATGAGTGTGTCTCTTCTTCTGTCAGGTCATTTGGGTGGGGATGGGAGGGGAAAGTTGACTCAATCTGCAGGGACACTGACCTTGGTTGGGCTTTGCTTATTACTGTGGTTTCCATGCAACAAAGGCTTCCCCGGCCGTCTCGTGTGGCTACCTGTGCTTGCACCTAGGGTGAGGGCTGGTGATTTTGCTCTATCCTCAGTTTTCAGATGCCCTGCATGCCTGCCACATGAAGGGGCTCTCTGCAAACTTTGGACTTTTCCCCAGAGACAGACTGATATTCCTTATTGAGTTGCGCTTGGGAGGCTGGAGGTGGGAGCCAGGAGGGTTCTCTGTTGTCCTGGGCAGGTCAGCCTGCAGCAGGCCATGTGTGTCTGGCACAGGGAGAGGGAGGCTTTCCCATACTTGCTGCTCTTCAGTCTGGGGAAGGCAGACTCTGCTTTGCATCTGTGGAGGGTGCCCTGGGTGACAGGGTCCCCGTCCTCCCTAATGTAATCATGCTTTGGGGCATCGTGTGGGCTCTGGAGCCCATGCCTGTTTCCCACGCATCTTTCAGAGTAGAGGATTTTTTTATTTCTACTCTGCCCCATCCACAGTGCAATCCTCAGGAGGTGGCTGAGGGGACAGCACCCTGAGGTCCACTACCCCACTCGGGAACCTTCACTCCAGCTCAGCCATTGGGAAGAGGCTCCCTGAGGAGGGCTGCTGTCCTTACCTTAGCCTGCACCTTCAGGGAAGACACTTCACATGTGCCTGGATGGTACATAGGACAGACACGCTGCCCAGGAAGGCAGATTTATTTGGCTCACATGGGCTTCAGTCTCCTGCTGGAGTGAGGGAAGGACCCTGACTAGGACACCCCTGAGGGGTCCTCAGGCTCAGACTGTGTCATTCTGCCACCTTTCACCCAGATGATCTGAGGGTCCTCAAGCATACATTCAATGTGGTCCATGCAGAACCTGGCAGCCCACCAAGCACTCACGCTGGGCGGGGAAGAGCATCTGCCCTGGAAGTGGCTGGTTTGGAGACTCGTGGTCAGCAGCAGGAAGGGGCACTGCAGGGGCTGTGGCTGCAGAGGAGAGTGGGGAAAGATGGCTGGCAGCACCATGAGGGTCGGCAGGAGGGGGCCACACACACAGGCGGCCTGCAGCTCACGGGCACACACAGGGCAGGTTTGCAGCTCACGGGTACACAGACAGCTGGCTTAGCGCTCACGGGCACACATGTGGAGGACTGGCAGGAGGGGACAGCACACACAGAGGACTGGCAGGAGGGGACAGCACACACAGAGGACTGGCAGGAGGGGACAGCACACACAGAGGACTGGCAGGAGGGGACAGCACACATGGAGAGCCTGTAGCTCATGGGCAGGCAGCAGGCTGGCTGGCAGAGGCTGGTCACACAGCAGGCCGGCTGGCAGCTCAAGGAGCAGCTGGGGTGGCACATGGTGTGTGACTGGGCTGCTGTTGGAGAGGAGGGTGCTGGTGGAGAGAGCTCCATTGCAGGGCAGACTTTATACCCGGGCGCTGGCATCAGGTAACACAGAAGCACAGCTGTTGTCTTCCTTGTGGTGTTTCTACCAAGTTCCCCAAACATCTTGCCTCCTCATGTGCACATCCTTGCGTTCTGCCTTGAGGCAAATTTCTTCTCCAAGCAGGATGATCTGGTTGGAGCCCCTGCGTGCTCCGTGTTGAGTGACTGCGCACAGCTCCACCATCTCCAGTCCAGATGCCGAGTCCTGCTCTTCCTTCTTGGTGTCAGTGAACACCAAGGCAATAATGTGTTTGGGGGTGTAATTAGCAGAGGAAAACTTTAAGGCACAGGTTAGCAAAAATTATGGTCCTAGCCTACTGCCGGTTTTTGTAATTAAAGCTCTTTTGGATCCAATGTGCCCATTTTGTACATATTTTCTGTGGCTCCTTATGTGTTTACAGTGGCAGAGTCGAGGAGTTAAGAACGAGTCTGGCTTGCAAATCTTATAAGAACCAGTGTCTGGTCTTTATGGAATGTTGTCCAACCCCTATCGTAGCATAATCTCTGAATTACTTGTTCATGCCAGAAATACACAGGGTGACAACAAACGTAGACATATTTTAAGAAAGCAAAAAACTGTATCGAATTTGTAATAGTCAGGTCACTTTTGGCTTCTATCATTATAAGAGGGCTCAAAGTGACTTGTATTCAACCTTTTGCCAGGGGACAGAATTTAACTTTGGCACCCTTGGTAGAGTGCTATGGCATCATAGCACACAGCAACCTAAAACTCTTAGGCTCACGTGATTCTCTTGCCTCAGTCTTCCAAGTAGCTGGGACTATTGAGGCCCACCACAATGTCCAACCATTTTTTTTTTGAGACAGAGTCTCAAGCTGTCACCCTGGGTCGAGTGCTGCCCTGTCACAGCTCACACAACCTCAAACTCTTGGGCTTAAGTGATTCTCTTGCCTCTGCCTCCCAAGTAGCTGGGACTACAAGCACCAACCACAACACTGGACTATTTTGGGGGTGTCATTGCAGTTGTCATTGTTGTTTTAGTTGGGCCTGGCCAGGTTTGAACCTGCCAGCCTCAGTGTATGTGGCCAGAGCCCTACCCACTGAGCGACAGGCACTGCCTCAGCTATTTTTTTTTTTAAGAGATGAGGTCTCCCTCTGGCTCAGGGTGGTCTCAAACCTGTGAGCTCAGGCAAGCCACCTGCCTTGGCCTCCCAGAGTGCTAGGATTACAGGTGTGAGCCACCACGCCTGGCCTGTGCTCAAGTTTTGTTCTCAGTATATATCGAGTATTTCAACTTTAATATAGTTTCTTCCTTTTGCAAAACGTGGGTACATTTTTTGGCACCCTCTGTATATACTGTGTGCTAACAGCAGCGAGGTCCTGAGTTCAAGGGCTCTCCAGCGGTGGGCAATGAATAATGAAGTGGAGGAACAAATGAATGCGTGAAATAATTCCAGAGAGGGCTGAGTCCTGGAAAACAAAACGGACTCAGCAGGTGCAGAGTAATGGGGATGCTGGTGGGTGGCCCGGGACCTCCACAAGGAGACAGGCCAAGCTGGCCCTGGGCGATGCAAAGGTTTCTGGAGAAGGTGTTTGCACAAACCAGGCAGAGGCAGCTGTGCAAGGGGTGAGGACGCTGCTGTGTAAACCGGTATGTTCTAGGGAGGCAGAAAAGCCCACAGCCTGGGAGCTGGGCTGCAGGTCCATGTGGACAGGTTGGAGCACATGGCGCCAAGGACCAGGCATCACAGTGCCGTGCTGGGGACGCAGGGGTGGGGGTCAGGAGGCACATGGTGGGGAAACACAGTCAGTGAGATGGAAGACACATCTGTAGAAACGGTCTGATCTCGGGAATCGGAGGAACAGTTCAGACAATGAAAAGAGCATAAAAGACAATGCCACGTGGTCTCGTGCAGACGTAATTTCAGCCTCAGGAGAGAAGAGAATGAGACTGGAGCATAAATAAGTTTTGAGGGAAAAACAGGCAACACCCCCCCCCCCAATTTGATATTCAAATGTACCAATTTCACATCCAAGAATCTCAGAAAACTGCAGCATGATAAATGCAAAGAAAACCATATCTAAACAAAATCTTTAAAGTGATTAAAACCACATATAAAGAGCAAACCTTGAAAGCACAGGAAGAAAATCACTTACCACGCAAGGTGAGAGGGTCTCAAAAGGACAAGAACGTCACCAACTTCTCAGCAGAGACGATGGAGGCCGGAAGACAATGGGACTCTTCTTAGAAACACAAAATCTGCCAGGCTGAGGGGTGCGGCAGGAGGACACTGACCTACAGGAAGGGCCAGCCCGGGGTGGTGAAGTCGCAGGACACGGCAAAGGCCCCCTCCCCGTTCCTCTGTAATGCTGGTAAGACAGCCAACCTTTTAAAGTGTACTACTCGGCAACTAGATCGTATATGAGCATGTGGTCCCACGTGGCTGCCCCAGATTCTCTTTGTTGTTAACTATGATTTGCTCTGTGGCCAGTGCCAAAGGAGCTTCCCGTGATGGGGCTGAGCTTATGGACCTGCCTGGCTTGTCCCTGGGGTCTGAGGGGTCACTCCCAGCACATGGCCGTAGTTGGTTCTGGGTTTGTTAGCTTTGTAAGTTCTGACCATTCTGTACGTGGTAATGTGGCTTTAGTCTCTGAGACTCAGCATGTTCTTCAGCCTTGGAGGGGATTTCCTTCATGTGGGCTGCTTGGAGGAAGTGTCCTCTCTCCCCAGTAGCAGTGACCCCTCTACCTGCAGGGTGAAGAATCTCATCAGGGTGCTGGGTTCATCAGGGGTGCTGTCCTC
>CAUYPK010006141.1:0-17819 GCA_963574355.1 Loris lydekkerianus | reverse complement strand
CTTTCACTGAGCCCAGCTCAGTGGCTCATTTTGGGGCCCCAGACAATGCCCAAAGTTCTCCACACTTTTGCTCAAGCTCTCCCCCAGGCAGCTCAACTGAGTGCCAAGTCCAAGAACACCAAAAAAGTTCACAGGTAAGGGCTTTCCAGTTTGCAGTCTCACTGCTGTTTGTACTCACGGTTGCTGGTGTGATTAGGTCGATGGAACACATGCAGCCACTTGCCCATTTTCCACTGTTTTTGTCCTCCTCCTGGGGTCCAGAAGTCCCTTGCTGGCTCCCTGTATCCTCAAAGGGATGATCATAGGCAGATCCCACTGGCCAGAGATGTCTGGAGTCTTGTCTCCCCAGACTCACCGTGCCCAGTTACAGGGAAGCTGTTACCTACATAATGATAAATAGGTCTGTTTTCCATGAAAACTTAACAATTTGTGTGTGCTTAACAACAGAGCATCAAACTACATAAGACAAAAACTGATGTGAGGTTCATTTCAAAAGACAATTGCTTTCCTATAGACTAGCAATGAACAAGTGGAATTTGTAATTAAAAACACAATACTATTTATATTAACACCCCCAGTGAAATACTTAGTATTCTTCTGTATTTCTCTTCCCAGTTATCACATTAATAATTAGTACATCTTCAATGGCAGTAGCATGGGATATCAGAGCCATTAGAGACCTGACATTTCTCTCTCCATTCTCTCGATTTATAATTGAAAAGCGTAGCATGAAGCAAAAAGTTAGGCTGACTCCTCTCAGATTCTAAGGTTCAGAATTGACCTTGAGGAGAAGGAGCATATTAGAATTGGAAACAGATTTAAGAGGGAAAGTTAAAACAGTGAGAATGATTCCACCTGGAAAGAGCTAGTAAGAACACATATAATAGGGTTATAACATAGTGTACATGAAAAACGATTTCAGCTCTGCAAATGGTTTTGAACAATCACGACAATGCCCAAATTGGATTCAGTCCCTAAAGTTTTCATTGGCTCCTTTGTTGCATGTTTGTTTCTCTTGTCTTCTTGCTCACTCTGAATCAAAGCTCACATTTCAGTCTCACCCTGTGACCTTTTCCTGGAAAGGCAAGTGGCCCACAGAGCCTGGGATATAGCTTCAAAACGGCTCCTAATTGAGGGGGATCGAGAGCCAAGCTTACGTGGCTTTGTTCAGTAAAGTAAATTGAGGAGGGAAGCCCATTTGGGAGGCTGCATTGAGGCATTAGCTGGGAGGCTCCCCTGGGGGCAGAGGAAGGAAGATCCTAGGTAAAGATGCACAGAGTCTCCGTCTCTCTCTGCCCACGCCTTCTCTTCCCCTGAGTTTCTGCTTCCTGAAAACATTGAGACTTGTTACCTGTGCCAAGACCTTCCCGTGTGTTCTCTGGCTTCTTTCTGCCACATGACCTGCCTTGATTCCCCCTGCAGCTTCCCTACTCAGTTATGGGTGAAGGGGCTCTTCTTTCCACCGCAAGGCCTTTTCTTTGCTACTTCAATGTTTCCACTGAGATAAAATTGGGTAGATTAAAATTCTTTATGTGGTTTTTCAGGGGATGAAAAAAAGGCCCATTCCCATATGTAAAGATTTTTCAGATGTTGCTTACTTTACAAAACAGAATTTCAGGGGAAAAAAACTCATTTATATTGTATAGTATGAGAAATATGCTAGCCTAAAGCTTAACTGCTTATTCGAGTCTTTTATTAAAGTCTTTTTTTCTTCTATTATACTGCAATGCAATTGGACTAGGAGTCACAGAGGGAGACTTCCAAGTGAGACGGGTGACAGATGCTTTTGAATTTTGGATCTCTAAGGAGTGGTGTTATAAACTTGGGTTGCCTTGATGATGCCTCATAAATCAGTCTGAGCAGCATCATGTTCTAAGAAGGACTTGATGGTCGAGAAAGTGGCCGCAGGCTTCCTAAACCACTCTCCCTGCAGTGTGATGGTTCTGTCAATGGAGGATTGAAAACCTAATTCCACATGAAAGATGGGTGTGTGAGTGAGACAGAGAGATGGAGACAAAGATTCCAACAGAGCAGAGAGACAAAGAGCAGCAGAGAGACAGAGACTGAGTACTAGAGGCCTCAATGTTTTATTGACACACTAAAATCCTGACACAGATTGTTATCAGCCATATGTGAAAAGCAGTTTTATTTCTTCTCAGATATGCCTCAGTTTTGTGTAAAACAAATAATCTTAGGACATTATCATAATAATATTAGTAATTGCTGGGATTTATTGAATGCTGCTATAATTTAATAAATGTTCTAGATCTTCAACACATCACAAAAAAACCCAGATAAGTTGGTTTCTTCTCCATTTTACGAATGAGGCAGCTGACGGTCAAAATGTTAAATAGCTTGTCTATTTCCCGTATGTGACCAGTGATGGGAGAAACTGGCATTCAAATCTGACTGTCTGAATCTAAAACTTGTGTCTCTGAGACATGTCACATATCCTTCCTGCATTTCAGTGAGATTTAGGGCTGGTATTCTGGGTAGGCAAGGTGGTTATGTGTTAATACAGAAGACTTTGAGCTATTTTGAAAAACTGCCTCTCCTTGCTAAACAGACATTGAAAATTATGAACAGTGAATAAACATCATCCTTAGGCCTGTCAGTTCATTGTGTGTATAAGTCTTCCTTTATCTTCCAGAATGCCCCATTAAATCTCTATACAAAAGCCTCTTTCCTTCTTCTGTGCTTGTATATTTCTTTGCATGGCCTTCTTAACTCATAGTCAGTAAGATGAGTAAGATGATTCTTGCATCTTTTGTCTTTTGTAGGAGTATATAATTTTTAAGAGCAGGAACATTTGTCTTAACACTCTTCTGTCTACATTTGAATTAGGAGTTGGAAGAAACTACTGAAAAAGTGTTTGGCCCACAAAGTAGAAAATATTTATGTTTATCCCTATGGAATCCGATTAGAAGGAGAAACTGAGTGAAGTGGGAGGGTGAAGGAGGATAGTGTGGCCTTATGAACAAGCTCCTATAAGAAAATACTCTCTCTAGTTACATATCTGAAAAATCTGATTTTTTTCCTATTCTGAACCTGACAATTCTGGTGCTCATGTTAATACTCTGTTAATTGTATTGTTCTCTGAAGGGAATAATTGTAAAATAGCCCATTCATAATTACATACTGAGTTTCCTGTATTCCAAAGAGGACAAAAAGAAAAAAGGGCAAGGAAGAGAAGAGACATAGCCCAGGGAGGGGAAAGTGGGTGATGGCAGGAGGGCGGGCGGGAGGTTAAGAGGAGGACAGGAGGGCAGGAGGGAGAAAAGATGGAATGATTTTGGACCTCAAAGGTTAACTGTCTCAACTTCATTTTTCTTCAAAAGTAACTTGTAGAGATTTCATATATCCACATATCACATGAGGTCAAATACTCTAGAATTCTGATTCTAATTCCATGCTGTTATATGTGAGTGGAAATGGCACAAAGTGGTTCTTTTGTTTCACCAGGGGACGATCTTCTGATGAGAGAAATAAGGGGACTGAGTTCTTACAGGAAGATCGTGAACACTTGGTGAGTATAGGGATGGTTAGTTCTTTACAACAGAGCAGCTAAAAAAGATTTCTCCCTTACAGGGTCATGGAGAGCAAATTTCTCAAGGAGCAGAAGACAGGTAGATGCATTATGGTTTTCATTTGATTCCATTTTATGGGTAAGGCATTGGGGAGACATTGTTTTAACAGACCACATGTCATCCTTCTGGTCGTCTTTTTGCCATTTTCCAGGTACTAAATGTCAACCATTTCCTTTCTTTGAGATGTTTATGACAGTATCACCTCAATGGCATTTGTTCAGGTCCTTGTCTTCAGGGTTATACTCGACTCCAGGGCCCTTGAGAATTTTTCAGGAATTACCTCATATTCTGTTTTCCAAAGGGAGAATACTTGGTATTTGGGGGATCGTTATGAGGTGTGTGTGTTAGTATTTGTATTTTCAACATGGATGACCAGCCTTGGCAGTGTCTTACACTATGTGCATTTTTGGCAATTGCAACTTGGGTTTATTTATATCCATGTCATTTTTCTATTTTCTAGGAATGGCACTGTTTTGAAAGAATTCATAAGCAGAATTAAATGTGCTTTATTTAATTCCTTCTTTGATTGAAATATTGTCAACAAAATAATATTAATAGAAAGAACATCAGGCATGAGTAAGAAGACCTAGATTGGCTACTAACTAGTGGTTTTACCCTAACAAGTCACTTTAACTGAATTACAGTCTTTTTCTGAGATGAGAAAGGTGGAGTCAATCTCAAGGTCAATCCCAACTGCTAAAATTCTATAATTCTATGAAATCAGGCAATCAGAGAAGAATACTGCAGGGCTGCATGGGTCATAAATGTTAGTAGAAGGCTGAGGTGTTCTGTAAGATTAGTTTGGTAAGGCCATAGGTATGCTCCACATTAGGGGAGTCAGTTTTTCATGAGTATGATAGAGAGGAATTTCAAGACAAGCCTCGATTCATCTGAGTCTGTTCCTAATTAGCCACAGCTATTTGTAATAATGTGAGTTCAAAGTTGTGGGGAATTTTTATGAGTAAAGATATTTGATACTATGAGTAAAGATATTTGAAATTATAGATAAGGAAGTTATTTGTATAACATATCTGTGGAGAAAAATGGGGGGGAGGCGTGAGAGGAAGAGAAAGGAAAGCACTGGCTTATCTATGGACTTATCTAAGAGAAGGGCATTAGCTAATATAATAAGATGGAAGCTTAGATAGTATCTGAAGAAAAGTTATCTGGAGTGTAGGTTACAGCCATCTGTCAGAACAGGGATTAAGAGAACAGAACAGATGGCTGGAAATGGATGTTTAAGGAGATACAATTCTCATCCTAGGTGAAGGTCTAACAGGTTAGATTGATATTTCAGGCTTCTAGTAATCACTTTGTTAATAAATGAACCATACCATATTCAAACTTTCAGTAAGACACCCAAGATAGAACAACTTCACAGACCATTCTAATCTCATTTATCATCCTTGTCAATTGCTGATGAGTTCAGAATTTTTCAGACCTATTTTGTTATGCCTGGGAAGGTATGGTTTCTTCATCAACATAAAGGTAATAGAAAGCCAGCCAAGGGATGGTTAACCTCCCTCTAGAAAAACAGGGCTTGTAAGAATGAGAAAAAATACTTTATAACCTTCTTAAAAGAGACCAAGTGCCTCTGAATATGTTTCTTACTTTGTCCTCAAATAGCCTTGTCTGCTATGGGACCCAGTTAAGGGAAAGTAATTAAGATTTTGACATTTAAAGAGAATTCAAGGAATAAAAGTTATATCATAACTTATTAGATCTTTAAGAAAACAATTGTATTCAATAGAGAAGAGAGATGATCTTTTATTTAGGTGGAAAATCTGATTGTGAAGATTATTCTCTGTAAGAAGGCAGCACACTAAACATTTAACTGATTCAACCACGGAGATGTAGGGTGGGTAGAATCCTCAGAGCATTTGATTTTAGTTCTTGCTCATTTTCCACATAGTCTTTAGCCACAAGCACAACTGGACACATATTTGTCAATTAGATGTACCTTATACTAATATAGAGCTGAAATGTAAACAACCATTTGACTATCTTCTTGTTAGAACTGGTTTAACAAATTTATAAGAAGCCATAGTCCATGCAATTCAGTAAGTACTTTTTGAACATTCTGTGTTTGCTTCAAAGAGGAAGACAGGAACTATAAAAACAAGAAGAAATTTGAATGCTTGAAATATTTAATTTAGAGGTAATCTTTGTGATAGTCTGGGTTCTATAATAAAGTGGCCAATGTAGCATCTGAAGGAGTTCAAGTTATAATAATAAAAACTATTTTATTTGAGGCCAGATACTGTGTTGAGTATGCTGTATTGTCACTCAGAGGAAGAAAAATCTACATTGTGAGGTGGGATTAATAGGAGAAGTCTGCTGAAGACATAGAAGCTTTGTTTTGAGTCTAGAAGGAACAGAGCTCATATAAGGCAGAGCTCAAATAAGGCAGAGCTCAAATAGGTGTCTGAGGAGTAGCATTCTGGCCAGGGCCATATGACAAACCAAGACCTGTGGGCAGAAGGGAAGTGGAGACTTGATATATGTATGGAAGAGAAGGGCCCCTGGCAAGACAGACTGGGAGGGAGGTGGGTGCCTATGGTGAGCACACTTTATCAGGCTGAAGATTTACAGTTGAATTCAGAATAATTTTGCAGTAAAGGGTACCATCTTATTAATGACAAACATTTTGCTGGCCTCATTTCTTTTGTTATTGAACTATTCATTATGAAAAAATTTATGAGCAAGAACTCAATAGCACAGTGGTTCTCAACTTGTGGGTCGCGACCCACAGGAACTGTAGTAAAGGGTCGTGGCATTAGGAAGGTTGAGAACCACTGCAACAGCCAAACAAAAGAATTTGCTTATCAATATAGAGAAAAAAGAGCAGGTGAAAACTCAATTTACAAATTCATGGCTATTATTCTGAGGGCAAGATCTTCTCTTAATAATCAACACAAAGGCTGCTTTTTTCTTATTTTCCTTCATAGCATTGTTCAGTACTCTAGCATTTCCTTAGTCAGGTCCTCAGACTTCTTAGTCATAGATTTCGTTTTGTTCTATCTGTTTCTACCAGGCATTAAACACTTTATTCAGAATGTTTATGCTTTTATTTTTTTTCTGGTTATATTTCTTCTTTCCAGAGAAAAGAGGAAGAAAGAGAGAAAATGACTTAAATATATTTTCAAAAAGAAAGCTGGAGAGTTCTGAAATAGAAAAATAAACATCTTATATAACTATTTATTGTACTATGAAATAAAAACGTCTTCTTTAGCAACAGCTGCCCAAGTGCTGGGTGGAGGGTCTGCTTTGAAGAGAGAAACAGAAGCTACTTCAGAGAAAACAAACCTCAATGCATAATTGGAACTTTTGTTTTTTCCAGATTGTTTGGTGAAGAACATGCTGCCAGCAAACATTTTTCTTCTTTAACCACTTCTTTTGAAACTTCATTCTTTTTGAGTTCAAGGATGTTTATTTTCTACTCATTTTTTCTTATTTATTTTTTAAATTATAAACCTCAATGTCTAAAGGTCTGGGACCATTACATTTTATATTCCCAGATGCAATTAATTTTACTGTTCGTTTTGCAGGTGTATTTGGAGCACATTAGTGGCATTCAATCTCTGGATCATTTTTATTTTGTCCTAAGAAATTGAACGTGTTTCTTGATAGTTTTACTGCCCTGCCCTCTTCTAAGAAGGTTGACCTGGCCTCTTTCATTTCTGTATTTGGTTGCTTATTAGGGACAAGCTTAATTATCCATTGGGCATTGTGCATTTTCTTAGTCTTAAAAAGGCAAAATACAACATGTTATTAACACTTATTGTTATTTTTAGAGACAGGATCTCTCTCTATCAGCCTGGCTGGGGTACAGTGGCCTGATCATAGTTCACTGCAGCTTGAAACTCCTCCTGGGATCAAGTAATCTTCTTGCCTTGGCCTCTCAGGTAGCTGAGATTTCCCGCACTCCACCGTGCCTGGGTAGTTTTTAATTTTTTTGGTAGATGTACAGTCTCCCTCTATTGTTCAGGCTGGTCTCAAACTCCCAGCCTCCAGTAATACTCACCCCTTGGCCTCCCAAAGTGCTAGGCTTATAGGTGTGAGCCACCACACCTGACAACAATCATTATGTTATAATAAAAAAGTGAAGAGAAAACAAAAGACTTCCATCCTGACACTTTCTTGATCATTTTATAAATTTCCAACTGGCTTTAAGTCATTTGTTTTTGAAACTCTAGAGGTTTGGCTTCTGAATTTGAATTGTCTGCAATGCCGTGTATACTGACTCACAGGTTTTCAATAAAACAATTTTAAAAACTAAAAGGAAAAAAGTACAAAGAGGCATCATCTGTGAATGTAATGTCTCAATCAGTTACAAAATTATCTTTTAAAAAGTAGAACTATTTCAAATTTGTATGAGCATCACGTAACATAGGATACTAATATTTTAGCTGGATGATCATTTCAACTTATAGGCAATATCCCTTTCCCCCAAATTATTACTTAGTTCTAAAGCTAAGCATATAAAAATTTAGGATGAAACCAGATTGTTTGGACAAATTCTACATCGTCGAGAATACAAGGACAATGCCAATAATGATGCAAGTCCTCAGCAATACGATCTGTTTGTAGCTGCTCAATAATGGCCAGCCCTAAAACTTCAAATAGCAGCCCAGACCATAAAAATAGGGGCAAGGCTCTGTTTTCTTTAATCAGTGTAATTGAATAATGAATAGATTCCATATCCAGATGGAATATCACCAACAAAACAGCAAAGTAACTAGGCTTCAAGGCACAATAGTACGAAATTGTTAAATTGTTTCAGGATGTGAAACTATATGATAGCACCATAAAAACTTTTAACCAGCACTTTGCTTGTTGTACTGGAAATACTGGAAATTTGATGTACTGTAAGGTATATGTCACTAAAAAATAGGAGGAAAAATAACAAGAAATGGCATATACAGAATGAGCTCTCAGATGTTTGAACGCAGCTTAAAGATCTGGCTTTCTTATGGCATCATTCTTAGTTTGACTTATGGTCCCCCATTCCTAACAGTTTCTCCTGCTAGCCTGTTCTTGAAAGTTGAAATGCAGTATATTAATTAAGCTGATTTTGAAAGTGGATAATAGAAAGCCCAGCTCCAGTTAGTTTAAATATATTATTTCCTATAGGAAGTTCAATAGTAGGACAGGCCTTCTGGTTGGCTGATTTTTAGGTTAGCTCGGAGATCAAGACCAAGTTTTCTCCATCCTTCTGTTCAGAGTCCACTTGGTTTTTGGTTCATCTTTGATCATTGATGTAAGAGGACTACCTTTGGGAATACTTGCCTTTGGAACCTCGCCAACATGTGGGTAAGGAAAAACACAATGTGGGTGTGAGGAAACCCAGGCTGCGTAAAGAGGCCACATGCAGGTGTTCCAACTGGCAGCAGAATCAATGACCAGAGTGGATGAGCTTTTAATTGAGTCTAATTTTCAGCCTTTGCATCTTCCAGCTAAGGTCTCAGATATCAAAGAGAAGAGAAAAAACATCCTGCCATGATCTGCTGAATGCCCGACTCACAGAAACTATAAGATATGATGAATACAGTAGAACCTCCATGGTTGACCACCTCCTTACATTGACCACCTCCGCAAGTTGATGTAACTTTCATAGACTGGACATGCACCACATGTACCTGGCAGTACAGTAGACCTAAGTCCTTGTGTTAACCATCTCTGTATGTTGGCAGTCTGTTATGGTCCCCTGTGTGGTCAACTTTCAGAAGTTCTACCATATTGTTTTCAGCCACTGAGTTTTGGGCTAGTTTGTTATGCAGCAAGAGACTGTATGTTTCACTGTTCACAAGTAGTATGGAGGAGAGACCGAGAAAGAGAGAAAGAGAAAGTATGAGAAACTGTCCCCTGACTATAGAATTACAATTTTTTAATTCTATCTGATTGAACCAACTTGGTCTTATATCCATTCCTTGACCAATAGTAGTTATCAGGGAAAGATATACTTTGATTTGTTTCGAATACTTGGGTACCTTCTTTCAAAGCTGGGAGTAGTGCCAACTTCCCTGGTATTAAATGAGCTGGTTAAGGGTTAGTTAAGTACTTGAAGCAAATATAGCTAAAAAGGAGAAAGGAGAAATGAAATATGACTTATAAGAAAAAGTGTCCACTATATGCAGATAAAAAATGATTCACAGTTGTTAAAATAACCCTAATGAAATTACTGCATTAATATATAATAAAAATTTAATGACAAGATACCTTTTGGAAATTTAACTGTAAATCAATAAAGGTACTGTACTAGCAATTCCAAAGAGCCAATGAGTTAAACATGAGTCTTGTCCTCAAAGAGCTATGTGCTATTGTTTGGTGAAAAGTGATAGCAAAATATAGATGGAGTGACAGGGGAATTCAGAAAAGAGGTCCCTTCAACTTAGGACAATCAGGGGAGGCTTTTTGGAAAAACTGGCATTTGACCTGAGTGAGTGAGTCAAATTCTGATCTATAAAGGATTACAAAAAAGGAACAGCACATACCAAGAGATGGAAATAGGAAATGTGTACGTAAAGTCCTAGAATAGCAGAAACAAATTATAAAATAATGAGTGAAGCTTTATCCTACAAAACATACATACTAATATAGAGCTTTAATAATATTTAAATAGACTTGTGTGTTATTGACATAGGAAGAGACATAAATATCAAGAGAATAAATAAGTTAACAAGCTAACCAGTCCTCCAAAAAAAAAAAAAAAAAAAAAAACAACAGAAGCACACATAAAAACATCCCCATGTATGTGGAAACTTGGTACACATATATAATAGAGGGCATTACATTTCAGAGGGGGAAAGAACTATCCAATCAAGAGTCCTGGAACAATTATGCAGAGAGATGGGAAAAGATGCAATTAGGTCCCTGTCTTCTACCACATACAAAAATAAATTACATGCGCTTGAAAGATCTAAGTGTGAAAAGCAAAAGTGTGAAACTTTAGAAGAAACATCAGAGAGTCTCTTGTGATGTCAGGGTCAGGAAAGAGGTTTAAAAGAAGTCACAGAAAACTAAATCATGAAAGAAAACATGGACAAAATTGGGCTAAATGTATAAACTTTTGCATGACTGTGGGCATCCCAAAGTAAACAATGGGCCCCACAATGACAAAAATGCAAGCCCCAGACAACAGAATTCATATGCAAAATATAACCCAGAGTTGGTTTTCAGAATACGGAAATGGAAATACACTTTGAGGTCACTGTAAAAAAATATTCAATTTTAGTTAAAACCAAAAGCAGAAATGGGCAATTTACATAGGAATAAAGTAAGATAGCCAATTAACATTTGAAGGGATGCTGTACTTCACTAGTAGATAAATGCAAATGAAGGTAATGATAATTCATTTCACACTTACTAAATCAGAAAGAATGAAAACATCTGATGACTCCACACATTGGTGAAAATGTAGGGCAAACAAGAACTCTTCCATACTGTGGCCAGAGTGTAATGATCAAGAACAACCTTGAGGGAAATTTGGCAGTTGTTAGTAGAGTTTGAGATGTGTGATTCACATCATACCTGGTGTTCCCAGCCTGCCCATGTACCTCTGAGCATGTCCCACGCATGCATGGTGGAAGCCTTGAATGTACCATTTATAATGGTGGGAGAGGGAAGAGGCTGGGAGTAAGTGACTCCACATCTAGGTATAAAGAAACAGATAATATTACATTACTTTCCCTTTAACTTCTGCAGTGAGAGGTACCTCCCATCTATCTTGGAATTTTCTCTAAATATAAGGAGTGCTTGAATGGTGGGGAGAGAAAATGATAGGAATCTCCTGCTTAAGAAGAGAAGGAAAAATTAAAGCCAAATGCAAAATGACACTCAATCCATGATACATTTTGGGCATGTTTATAGTGCCATGTTATTTGCAATATCAAATACATTGAAGAAAAGATCTCTAGTTAGAAATCAGGTTTGTAAATTTTGTAAGGCTACTGCTGATTTTGTTATCCCCAAGCAGCAGTAATTTTGAGTGTAATAGTCATGTAGGGTCCAGACAGTCCACCTTTCTATAAAGTGGTACCTGGATGAGGTCCTTTAACTTAGGATGTAATGAAGGCATCAGAGGGTTAGTTGAGAATGTGTTAACTTATATCTTAAATGAGAATATATAGAGACATACACTCAGGCACTCATTTAGAGAGAACGCAGCTATATCCACCACAGGCTCTAAGTGATTTACAGTAGAGTCCCTGTATAATAATCTCAGGTTTTTCCTTGTTAATAAACTCACAACATGTCCTTAGCAGAGAGAGTTGCATTTATTCTGGTTCTCCTTTGTCTTTCCCTGGATTCTTCTGGTTTTCTCCGTGTGTCCCACACTGCTCTTGGCACATGCTATCCTGGGGAGTTACTTTGTTCTTTCATGGCACCATTACAGTTTCCAGAAATCTCTGAGCTTATTTCTACAAACTTCCTTAAAAAGTCCATCAATAAACAGTCTCTATTTTTGTTCCATAAAATAGTGCAATAGTGGCTGTTTACCACACCTGTTCCCTCCATCTGATGCTATTCATGCTTTGATCCTTTACTCTTTTGTAAGCTTTTTACATTTGGTGTGCTCTGCAGTGATGAGCCAGATTAAATTCTGATTTATTTGTTAGAAAGAATGACTCCTCAGGCCGGGCACAGTGGCTCATCCCTATAATTTTAGCACTCTAAGAGGACAAGGTATAGAGGAAACCTTGAACTGAGGAGTTTGAGACCAGCATGATCAAGAGAGAGAAAAAACTTTAGCCTGACCTTGTGATAGGCACCTGTAGTCCCAGCCACTCAGGAGGTTGAAGCAAGAGTATTGCTCAAGCCCAAGAGTTTGAGGTTGCTGTGAGTTATGATGGTGCCATCGCATTCTACTGAGGGAGACAAAGTGAGACTCTGTCTCAAAAAAATAAAAAATAAAAATAAATAAAAAAGACTTCTCAATTGTGATTGCATCTGAAAGAAAATTTAGTTATTGGGAGGACATTTATCCATTGTTGGACTATAATGTCTCCTAGGACCAGAGCAGGCATTAATGGGTATAAGCAGCAAGGACAGAGGACAGGCCAGCATGATACACTGTATAGTGGACCTGAAGGGGATTTCAGAAGGCAAGGAATGAGCAAACTGCTTCCTGATTTTTCCTACATGCCTGTTATGTTTTATTCTCCAAATTTTGGGAGAGGAATATGGGTTCTATAAAGCCTAGGCAACATATTGTAGTCACAGAGAATTCAGTGTTTTCATAATCTTATGACAATAATATTTAAGTAACAGTTAAATGATTGGTGATCTCCGAACAGTAGCCTTACTTTGTCACCAGTTAGTGTGTGACCTTTGTGTATGCCACTCTGAATGTTAGTTCTAGAATCTGCAAAATAAGAAAACTCAAGGAACTGTGAAGTGTTTTACTATTATAATATGATAAATTGGCAGCACCCATAGCTCAGTGGGTAGGGAACTGGCCATATACACCCAGGCTGCTGGGTTTGAACATGGCCTGGGCCTGCTAAGCAACAATGACAACTGCAGTAACAATAACAAAAAATAGCCTTGAGTTGTGGTGGGTGCCTATAGTCCCAGCTGCTTGGGAGCCTGAGGCAAGAGAATCAATTAAGCCCAGGAGTTTAGGGCTGCTGTGAGCTGTGACACCATAGCACCTACTGAGGGTGACATAGTAAGACTCTGCCTCAAAAAAAAAAACAAAAACAGGATCACTTGAGCCCAGGTGTCCAGGCCTGTGAACTATGATCACACCACTGCACTTTAGCCTGGCTAACAGAGAGTTGGGTGAGAGAGTGCACAGTTAAAGGGAGAGGAGTCAGCTTCGAATGACACAGGAACATCCTCCCCAGACATGACTGTCAAGAGGCTGCCATCCAGAAGGAGAGTTAAAGGACAGAAATTTAGCAAGTAACCTGGAGGATTACAGCTGCACCAAGAGAGAAGGTTGAAGAACACACATCAACCCTGCTGAGGCAAGCTGCAACCCCAAGGATACAAACAAAAGGTACAAAATCCATCACCAAGGGGGCGGGGGTCCCCTCCCCCTTGAGGACGACTCAGAGTGCCCCACAAACAAATGAGCAGAGTTCAAAGGTCCTCCCACTACACTCCACAGGAGAGACCCTCTAAAAGCTGGACCTACCTCCCCTACTAGGGTGCCACAGTGTTCTCCAGCCAGGCATAAAACTTTATAAAACTGTATATATTCTCTACCTGCAATTCTGAGATCCCAGCACTCCCCTCTACTCTCACTCTGAGGTCTGGAGGCCTCTCCCCAGGAGTTCAGATTCTTGAGTGATTTCCTGAGGGGCCTGAACTGCTGCTGGTCAGTGCTTATTCTGCAGCATGGAAGTGAGGACAGGACAGTTGGCTGAGAGGGAATCACACTGGAGTGGCGGTGCCCAAGACGCAGAGCAGCAGCTGTTTTTGGCAACAATAGGGCTCACTCCTGGATATTCCAAAGCCACACCCCCTGTCTCCCTGGGCAGCCAGAGGAGGCCAGGAATCTCCTCAGGTGGCAAGCACTGTGGAACAGATCTGGGATGGAAAGACAGGCTCCGTGAGTAAAGGGTTTGCCTGAGGCGGTACAAGCCTGGGTGGAGCACGGGGCCTAGAAAACGTATGTGAAAAGCCAAGAAATTTCCAGGGTGGGGCTGACCTACAGGACCACTATACTGAGCCTAAGACACACCTGGCCCTCAGGGGATCATCAGCCTATACACAAAGGAAGGCAGGAGGCAAGAACTGACAGATAACCGAATACAAACCTGCAGGAGCAAAGACAGGGCCTGAGATGCAGGCTCTGGGAACTCACAATAGCTTCTCTTCTGCAAGGGAATTTAGCAGGGACAGAAACAAATTCCTGCAAAGTTGTTCTGTTCTGTTCTATCAGTAACATCAATTAGGGGTGGGGCTAGAACTGAGTGAACACCTCCCAGCCTCCATAAAATGCCCAAGGGTGTTATGCCTCAACTCCCCCTGCTGGATAGAGGCAGAGCGCAGCAGCCTGGCTGGGGAGAAATAGGTTTTCTTTTGATTCAGGCAGGTGCAACACCCTGGAGTATCTGTTCACTAGAGGCAACTGGGTCACAGCCCTGCGGGGCTATCAGTGACTGGGTGTGACAGAGGTGCAAGGTAGGAAAGGAGGCATCAACCTTCCCAGACTAATCTATTTGCTGGGTGGGTTCTCCTGACTTCACAGAATACCGGAGCAAGTCATATCTGAGTTGTCACCAGACCCCTACAATCCAGTTGCCAGAGACCTTTTAAACTCTCCCACCTGAGACAGGTGCTGACTGAGACAATTGATTTGGACCTTTTGAACTGAGCCAATCACACGAGGACTATTCAAGCGGTGCCCCAGGTGTGTGGTTGTAGGAAGGTTTGATTTTTCTTTTCCAATTGTTGCCTGTAGGGGTGGGGTGATTTATTGCTGGTATTTCTCCACAGCTGAGACTTCAACCCAGAGTAACTGTTTCACTAGGGTCAGACAGAGATCAGCAGAAAACAAGACAGAACTACTTAGCCCAACCACACCAAACAGATCCCTAGTTTCTCAGACTGTAGCACTGTACGGGTCCTTGACAAAGCTCCAGGGGAAAAATCAAATGGTGTAAAAAAATCATGGGTCGGAATCAGTGGAAAAACTCTGGTAACATGAATAACCAGAATAGATCAAACCCCCCCCCCAAGGAAAGATATGGCAGATGTAACTGAAGATTCTATTCATAAACAGCTGGCTGAGAGGTCAGAAATCGAATTCAGAATTTGGATTGTAAACAAGATTAATAGAATGGAGGAAAATTTAGAATTAGAAATTTGAGGAACAATTCAAAAGTCAGAATTAGAAATTTGAGGAGAAATTCAAAAGTTGTGTCAAGAATTTAATGAATTTAAAGTAAAACCACCAAAGATTTTGATGCACTGAAGCAAGAATTTGCAGTCCTCAAAGATCTGAAAAATACAGTAGAATCCCTCAGTAACAGAGTGGACCAAGCAGAAGAAAGGATTTCTGACATTGAAGAAAAAGCCTTTGAATGCTCCCAGACTCTCAAAGAGGAAGAGAAATGTAGAACAAAATTGGATCATTTTCTCAGAGAGCTCTGGGATAATTTGAAGAAGGGTAATATCCACCTCATTGGAATCCCTGAAAGTGATGAAGTGGCCTCGAAAGGCACAGAGGCCCTTCTCCATGAAATTATGAAAGAGAATTTTCCAGACATTCCAAGGGATTCTGAAATTCAGATAGCAGACACTTTCAGAACCCTGGTACGACTCAATCCGAATAAGACATCCCCCAGGCATATCATAATTAACATCACTAAAGTTAATATAAAGGAGAAAATTCTGAAAGCAGCCAGACATAAGAAATCCATTACCTACAAAGGGAAGAATATTATAATGACTGAAGATCTCTCTGCTGAAACTTTTCAAGTCAGAAAAGGGTGGTCACTGACTTTCAAGCTCCTAAAGCAAAATAACTTTCAACCCCAGATCCTGTATCCAGCTAAACTGAGTTTCATTTATGATGGAGAAATTTAATACTTTAATCACATTCATTAGTTGAAGAAATTTGCCATAACCAAACCAGCTCTTCAAGATATTCTCAGACCTATCCTCCATAATGAAAGCCCAATCCTCTACCACAAAAGTAAACTCACTCAGAAACTTTTGATCAAACTCCAACTTCCACAGTGGCAAAAGGATTAAAAACATCCAGTGGACTTTTGAAAAACTCGATACCCAAAATTTCACCAGACTTATCAATATTCTCCATTAATGTGAACGTCTTAAACTGTCCTCTAAAGAGCCACAGGTTAGCTGACTGGATACAAAAACTCAGGCCAGATATTTGCCGCATACAAGAGTCATATCTTACCTTAAAAGACAAATACAGACTCAGGGTGAAAGGATGGTCATCCATATTTTAGGCAAATGGTAATCAGAAAAAAGCAGGTGCTGCAGTTCTATTGGCAGATACAATAGGCTTTAAACTAACAAAAGTAAGGAAGGATAAGAATGGTCACTTCATATTTGTTAAGGGTAATACTTTATATGTTGAGATTTCAATTATTAATATCTATGCACCCAACCAGAATGCACCTTAATTCATTAGAGAAACTCTGACATACGCAAATTGGTTTCCTCCAGCTCCATAATAGACGGAGATTTCAACAGTTCTTTGGCAGTGTTGGATCGATCCTCCAATAAGAAGCCAAGCAAAGAAATTTTAGATTTAAAACTAACCATAGAACATTTGGATTTAGCAGACATCTACAAAACATTTCATCCTAACAGAACTGAATACACATACTTCTCATCAGCCCACAGAACATACTCCAAAATTGATCACATCTTAGGTCACAAGTCTAACCTCAGTAAATTTAAAGGAATAGAAATTATTTCTTGCATCTTCTCAGACCACCATGGAATGAAATAAAAGTTGAACTCAGTAACAACAGGAATCTGCATACTCATACAAAAGCAAGGAAGTTACATAACCTTATGCTGAATCATAGCTGGGTCAGAGATGAGATTAAGAAGGAAACTGCCAAATTTTTGGAACAAAATGACAATGAAGACATGAATT
Source organism: Loris lydekkerianus (assembly GCA_963574355.1). Classification (NCBI taxonomy): domain Eukaryota; kingdom Metazoa; phylum Chordata; class Mammalia; order Primates; family Lorisidae; genus Loris; species Loris lydekkerianus. The sequence goes on along the minus strand of CAUYPK010006141.1, from coordinate 644 downwards.
ATCAGAACCTCTGGGATACTGCAAAGGCAGTCCTACAAGGGAAATTTATAGCATTGCAAGCCTACATCAAGAGAACTGAAAAAGAGGAAGTTAATAACTTAATGGGACATCTCAAGCAACTGGAAAAGGAAGAACATTCCAACCTCAAACCCAGTAGAAGAAAAGAAATAACCCATATTAGAGCAGAATTAAATGAAATTGAAAACAAAAGAATTATACAACAGATCAATAAATCAAAAGTTGGTTTTTTGAAAAGGTCACTAAAATAGATAAACCTTTGGCTAACCTAACCAGGAGAAAAAAAGAGTAAAATCTCTAATTTTATCAATCAGAAATGACAAAGACAAAATAACAACAGACTCCTCAGAAATTCAAAAAATCCTTAATGAATATTAAAAAAAAACTTTATTCTCAGAAATATGAAAATCTGAAGGAAATTGACCAATACTTGGAAGCACATCAACTTCCAAGACTTAGCCAGAATCAAGTGGAAATGTTGAATGGGCCAATATCAAGTTCTGAAATAGCATCAACCATACAAAATGTCCCTAAAAAACATGCCCGGGACCAGATGGTTTCATGTCAGAATTCTACCAAACCTTTAAAGAGGAACTAGTACCTATATTACTCAACCTGTTCCATAA